>JALDNG010002331.1:0-132409 GCA_024349245.1 Neodontobutis hainanensis | reverse complement strand
GTCTACCTTGGCGAGTAATTACTTAAATTATCAATTTTCAGATAAGACTTATCAAACAATAATGAAAAAAGCAAAATTCAGAATAACTTCTACTTGTAATCGGTGTGTGTTACTCTAGCAGTATTAATCTGTGAAGCATAGAGAATACTTTAATCGAAGGTATAAAATGGAGCTGCAGATTATCTGAGAACAAATGTTAAGCCAAAAGAAAAACTATAACGATGAAATTGACTGCGAATGTGACTTTAAATACAATCATGATATAAACATGGAGAAAATCTCAGAACAACAAAGCGTGGTAAAGATCAAGATAGAAATGTTTCAAATTTCAACGACGCAGCTGCTGCCATAAGTTCTGAAAGTATATACTTTGAGTCAATCATACTAACGAAAATATTTTATAAAATGACTTTTTAGGATAAATTGCACTTGAAGCTTCATCAACATCAAACAAAATCATTTCTAGCACTTCTTCTGCTTACAGTTGAAACAAATTTATATATTTAGGACAAATTTGAGCGTATGATCTGAGAATACTCTGGATCTAACATTTATCAGTTTATAATCATTGAGAAAAATAAGCTATTTAATCGGTTATCCAGAGCTATACTTATGATCGTAACTGGAACGTTAAAATGCTACCAATAAGATATTTTACAATTTACACCATTTATTTCGAACTCGTGACTTGAATAATCCTGCCGAAGTTTAAGGCCTTATACAAACCAAGACAAGAGTAATGTACGATCTCATCATAAATTCAATTTTGATAAAAGTTCATTTGTCCTCATCCTAGAGATTACTTTTTAATTTTGAGAGTACATTCAAACTGGTATTACTATTACAAACGTTTTGTTATGTTATTTTTATCTCGTTAATATTGCCATTTGAAAAGTTAACGAAAACGTCATTAAATAGTCAATGAGAATAATGACAACTTACGAAGGGCTGAGCGTTACTTACTACCTTAAGTTGTGCATTCTTTATAGGACGTTTTTAAGAAGTTTTACAACATCAAATGACAAAATGCTTGAAAAGGAGAAGACGCCAGAGATTCTATTTAATTTTTAACAAACATATATTCGAGCAAGAATAAATGAGAATTTGGTCCTGAAATCTTTGTGATCAAAAGATGGAATCATTATCACGCTGATTCTGAACGATTAGCAAGAATGACGAACTATTTCGAAGGCTAAAATTTCTCATTTCAGTTCCCTCTTCGTTATCCACATTCTACATTGTAGAAATCCTTGAAGCGACTTATATAAGGATATTACAGATGCAACTACCACCATTTTTCTGTGTTTTTCGAAATTGAAAACATCCTTGGCATATCTATACCATGTATTCAAACTGCGTGTTCTGAATGGAATCGCTAGATACCATTGTTATAATACTATTTAATTTTTATTGTTATGAGCTTTTTTAACCTATTTGATAAATTTTATCAACATTAATCAAAACTTATATGTTAATATTAACTTTGACAATTTTTTTCTGTTTTCCAATTTATATAATAAACATTAATTTAATCGTCTAGCCTCTATACGATATAATCTCAGTTGATAAATGTCGCGTGATTAAGAGCATCAACATGACGCATAAGAAACTTATCCCTCAAAAATTCTTCAAAATTTTTTTATAAAATTCCAAAAATTGTTCAATATCCTAACAAGAGATCTCAAAATATTTTATCACTTCAAAAAATATTAAAATTTTGTGAAAATAATTCTTAAATATGAAGAAATTGTTTTAATTGATATCATATTAAACGACGCCGAAATTTTCTTCTCTAATGATCTAAACTCGGGTTATGGAACTTATCATAAAATAAAAATTGTAGAATTTTTAGATCTTGAAAGTCTTTGACATAAGAAATAAACCTATTTAACTTTCACTTAAATTATAAATTTTAGATGAAATTACAGAAGTCAATATTGTTCGATATAATGATCTTCATTTTTATACCAAAATGGTTAAAAACGTGTTTTTATTTATTTAAAAAGCTAGATTTAAACATATATTTTAAATTCTCACAAACGGATCATAAGGGCAAAAAAATTATAAATAAACATTGAGATGTTCTTCAGTATTTCCTATCATATGATGTAAACACTAACAAATATTCAAATATATGCTCGTTCAAGAGATATGTCAGATATTTTTTTATCGAGTCATTAAAAATTTTCAAATTCAGCACATTTATAATATTGCTTCATATAAATTAGTTTTTACTGAATTTAAAAAGATGAAATAAAATGATATTTTGTTCTTAAAACACGACAAACAATATACTAGTAATTTTTATTAACTTCATGGTATTTCATAATTTAATTTTCGACAGGTTTATGTTAGAAAAACGAATTTTAATGTAATCTGTTTTAAAAGAAATATTAAACTGATTAAATCTTGGTCAGGTAAAATTCTTTAACTTAAAAATAAATTTTTAAAAAATTTTATTCTGAGAATCAAGTGATCAATAAAGCTTGATTTTTTATTCTATAATTGAAACTCCAATGAAATATCAATTATACAATTCGAAGTTTCAAGTATTTATTTCAAATATCGAGTAAATGGTTGTTTCTTATCAAACAATTCTAATGCTTAGCTTGATTTATGTATTATTTAGACATAGGTTAAAAAATATTGTGATTAAAATGTTTTCTTGTACGTATAAATGAAATTAAAATATAATTGTATAATTGGTGAAATTATAAATATCACAAAAATCAACAAAATTCTGTGTATCTGACTAAAATAACGGAGAATAATTTTAAAGTAAAATCATAAATTTAGACAAATTAGGTGATCGAAAGACAGCGCTATCCATGTTTAACTTCGTTAGTGATGCACTGATATATTTTTTATTTCAAATATATATCAAACACTGATATTTTAACGTATGCTATATACGTAACACAAAAATATTCAGTTACGCTGATGATAACATCATCTAGACGAAGATGCAAATTATTCTATATGCTTAAAAACCATAAATATCTCAAGCATCATAACATAAATATCTTTCTTGTACAACATAGAACCATTAGAAAAGATTTTTATAGAAAAACCATTGACTTATTCAATACAATCAATTTAGTTTACTGAATGTTTCATTTGCCTCTTTTCAAGCTATTTTTTGTAATTCTATCTTTTTTTTCTAAAATACGCATTTATAACAAATTTTTTTAACTTATAATAAATGCTCAAAAATAAAATTTTATTTAGATCTATCATTTGATTTATTTAGATTATACATCTTAAAAAATTTTTGATAAATAAAACTAAAAATAGGAATGTTCAGATATTAAAAAAACGTTTTAATATTACTAATAAAATTTGAAAATTAATCCACTGAGAAACAGATATAATTCAATGCTTGAACTCTTCTTTCACCATATATAAAATTTAGTGGTAATTTTTAAATTCTATAGATAAGTATGAGTTGACATTGATCAAAATGTAAAAATTTAGTTTAAGAGGGAAAATTGATGATATTATTTACATTTTAAGATTTAATGATATAACTCATAGAAAATGAGTCAATTTTTATCTGGTAAAATTATAAATATTGTATCCGCATTCATTAACAATCTTTCTCTAAAATTAAGCATCTACTTGCTTGAAAAATAACAGAGCTTTAATCTTTTATAATACATAGAGACTAGGACAAGATTGAAAATGGTTCCATCTTATTATGAAGCGATTAATTTTATTTTTTTTCATCTTTTGAGTTTTCAAATATATATTCAAAAAATATAAACACAAAAGTGAATCACGATATAAGGATAAAACCTTACACGACACAACTAATATAAATGTCTCACATCTGTCCATAATTTCTGTATCTTTTTAAATTTTAATAATTATGAAGTAAGAGCATTTTTAATATAGTTTTATGTCTCATTATCATTTTTTACTGTCTAGATTTTTGTATATAATTTATTTCTAACTTCAGTGTAAAATTTTTTTTGAAATATTATTGGTATATGTTGAGATTTATTGAAAAATTTTAATTTATTTCTTATTTTATAAAATTCATTTAAATTATTATTTATCATAAAAACATCTTTTACTTATAACCTGTTTGAATCACATCGTTTAAGTGTTAAAAATGATCATTTTATAACTATAATTCTTCGTTGAAAAGTTAATTTACCTTAATTTTCACCAAAGAATGAATATAAATGAAAATAAAACGTTATGAAATATATAAACGAAATTTATAAATTCAACAAATAACACCAAACTGAAGAAAATTTTTCTGGGAAAAGACAGCTGCTTTAAATGTTTAATTAAAAAGCCCACACATAATATATTGAAAAATTTTAATTTTAAAATAAACTTTTTGACCACTTGAAGTTGTTTAGATAAATATAAATAACTCTCACGTAATATAAGAATTTTTTTTTTATTTTTGATCCAAATAAAATTTGAGATATATTTTTTCATTTTTTGCGTTTATATACGGTACCGCTTTTGAAGAAATGTTTTTAGAACGTTCGAACGTAGTTTGTAACATCTTTTCAATATTTTGTTACATCAATAGGGACGAAGATCTTCTGAATATTAAAAAAAAATTATTTATATGGTAACATGATTGAAAGGGCTTTTTCATTATTTTAAGTCAAAATAAATTTTTCAAAATAGACTGAGAAATAAAAGCTGAATCTTTTCATCGATTCCGATATGCATAGTAATGAAAAGTTAACCAATTTATGAATTTGTTTATTAAAATTTAAAAAAGAGCAAAATAAATTTCTCAAAAAAAAAATACGAATAAATCAATTCAAAATTTTTGTTTATTGGAAAAAAATAAAATAATGCTTTTATATCCATAAAATTTAGATATAACTGAATAAGTACAGTAGAGTTCATAATTGATTAATTCTGGATAAAAATAATTCAAAATTTATGTATTATTTTGTTAGAAAGATTACTATATTTGTATCACAGTGATCGGTATTATTCTTCTATCTGTTAAGGTAGTTTGTTTTCTATCTTAAAATATAAGATGTTTGCATCCATAAGACATAAGATTTTCTGGCTATTCAAGAAAATATCTCAATCGACAGAAAATCATTTAAATCACGTTTCTTTTGAAGATTTTATTTTATCTTATTGGTATAAAATAAATACTTTTGTTTTATAATTTCTATGTTTATCTGAGTGAACTAATTTTTGTGATAAACGTCAAAATGTTTCTAAATAATAGAAAATGTAATATTATCGATACCTGTAAAAAGAATAAACAATTCATATATTTAATGGATGAGTGATAGATTGAAGCTAAAACTGAAACAAAAATTTTATGTGAAAAAATTACAACAAATTTCTTACGATACTTCTATTGGAGATATTTGATTAAGGATTCATTTATTTGTGAGTTAATTTAAGAAAAGTTTCACTTATAATTATACACATAAATACTTTTTTGAAGTATACAAAAGATTCATTCACGCGAAATCAATAACTCTCTCTTACTTTTCATGAATAATAATCAAAGAATGCACTTACGGAACTTTGTGAACAGATATACATTTGAATTCGATCTCATAATAGATAATCGCATGGTTTAAAACGTTAATAATATACTTAGATAATTTATGACAACCTAAAGAGTATTTTAAAACTTTATTCTAATTTGACTTAAATGTTGTCTGATTCAAATACAATTAAAATCTTTTCATAGCTCACACGGCATTTTATAGTATTGTTCTTTGAAATAAATCAGAACAACCTAATAAGTGTAAAATGTAATCAGATTCAGCTTGGATGAAAAAGTGGAAACTTTGTATCATATTAAATTTTAGATACTAAGTCACTGATTGTAGAATCTGAAGAAATGTTTTTTCATAAAAATGCCAAAATGAATACGTGTGTGTCAAGTTGTGCTTAAATATAAACTAGCAGATAAAACCTTTTTAATTAAAATTGTAATTTTTGTGAAAATTAGTTTTACATACATTAATCTTAACTGTCTTATTCTATCGCTCTTTAATCTGTTCTGGAGGATATATACCTCTAATTCAAATGATTAACATGCCAATCTTAACAATTTATCAGATCAATATCAACCAAAACACTTTATTTGATATAAAATTCATTATGATTTAATGTTCATATTATTAATATAAGAATTGTTTGAAATTCTTAATTTTTGGAATAAATTATTTGAATAATATAAACTTAGAAACGTTCACTTATTAACAGATTCATCTATTTATGTTTGAAACAAAACATATTTTCTATAATTTTTTCTTACAAATCGATTTTGATGTGATCAAGCGAAGTTTTATTTTTTCAACTTATTTACAAGTTGTATTTATATAAATCTATTACCTATAAAAAGAAATAGAGGATCAAAAAGATGCAAATATAAAAATAAATCACTGATCAAACGGTTGTGGAAAATGCTCGTCAAAGAATAAAATATATTTTCAGATAACTTCAGACATATTTGTCAAGCATCTAATATCAAGCATAACATATAAATTTTAAACAAATTAATATACTTGATATTTTAATATCATCGAAAAAATTCCTTATTTCCTGATGAATTTAGCTGAAAACGTTTAGAATCGGTCATATAAATTTATTTTATGCAATTATGTAAAATATTTCTCCATAATAAGAGAAATGTCTAAAAAAATATTTTTAGTTTTCTATGTCATTCTTATATTGTTTCAACTTCAGGAAGTGCAATTCTTCTTTATCGATTTTTCGATAAATTTTATATATAGTTAGAAAATTATAAAGAGATGAAAATGAAAAATCGATATATTTGCAATAGTGTTTCTATTTGTTGATAAAAATATCTTTTAATCGTATATAAGAGTGTATTTTCAAAACATTAAAGATATCATAAACGTTTCTAGAAAAATATTTTGAAAAAATACGTTGATGATACTGTGATTTAGTTTTAATTTAGGGGATAAGTTGAAATGAAAAAATTTTATATTTATAATAAGTTAGATGAAAAACATAAAATTGAATTCTATGAAGGTAAAATTAAGAAAATCTTGTTTAATTTTTCTTATCATATCACGATTACTATTTTAACTGACCAAAAAAGCCTTATTATACTTTGTAACACTTTCTTGAGAATTTTTGCAACTCTTCATTTTTTGATAATCAGACTCTTGATATTGGTAAGGGGACAATAATTTAGATATTACTATTCTTACAAAGCATAGAAATGACAAAATACTCAATTTTCAATTCATGCAACTTCTATTTCAAATACCTAATAATTATCATTCCAATAGTATGCTCGCTTAACAAATTTAAATTACTATTCATTAGGATATGATGTTAGAGCAAATTTATTATGAATATATCTTAACTCAGATAACTTTTTATTTTAATCTTACATAAAGTACATGTAAAGAACAAAAAACTCTGGACAAGCGATAGGTATTAACTGCTATTTTTGTAGATATATTATTCGACGAATTTTAGGTAAAAAATTATTTCAAAAGCTTTTTAAAGATTAATCGTTTTAAGAAAAAAAGTGTCAGGTTTTGGATTTTTAAAAGGTATTTCATTATTCAATTAAACATATTTGATACACATACAGGAAGTACTTACATGCTAATGTTCAATTTCAAATCATAATTATCCTGCCTTATATATAATTTAATCACACACAATTATTTCGCTATCTACCTCTAAAGATAGGTTTAATAACCTGTTTTGATTAAATACTTTATATATTACAAATTATTTCTGATCATGACGGTGAGAACTTATATAAATAATTTATGAAAGGCAGAGTTTAACTTCTCATGCAGTTAATTTTGAAATAAGTAGCGTGAAAATCTTTCATTCTAGAACAGATTAATCGTTTTATTATAGTTTTAAATTATTCCTAAATGTGAGGCTTGATCTCAAATTTACAATTAGATTGGTTGATCATATAATCATTAACCAAAAACGAAAAACTAGAAAAGCATGATGATATGAATCAAAATGGTCTTAAAAGGGTCGACATAGCGTGTAATTATCATAAACTTTAAGCGAGAAATCAAAAGTTGGTTATATTTTAATTCATCATTCAGTTTCTGTTCTAATGAATGATGATTAACAGTAAATAATTAATTATATCAAAAATACAAAAAGAATGTGAATAATTGTAGGATCTATTATGACATTTATAAAAGCTTTTTTATAATCATTTATAGATACGTATAGAATTTTAAATTTGGTAGTTTTTGAATTCTACGTACATATGTAACATATGAGCCGACTGAGCTTTTTATGAACTAGCAATGAATATGATCAATGATTGGGGTTATATTTTAAAAATCATTACAAAACAAGATATACCACAGATAATAACCCAGCATTAAAAATTATAAGACAAGTTTTGAAATTTTATGTTATTTGAACATCTTTTTTGATACATTATGACACACGTTTTTACAAATATCGATTTTTTAATCATAACGTAATTCAAAACTTCACGATGTTCATCATATGATGCATTTATATTTAAGAAAATTAAAAAAAATAAGATATTAATTTTGTAGTTGTCAAAACTATGGAAATATAGTGTTTTTTAAGTCACATTTTCAAAAATAATAATAATCTACAGAGAGCATTAAACCTTACCATCATAAAGTTAATCATGCTCGAAGAGTTGAAAGATATTATGTTGCCGGAGATTTTTATTATAACTTATTTTATTAGATAAAATTTGACCATTTATAAAATAGTTAATAATAAAAACAGTAATAAAATTTTTGTAAGGTATCCATGATTTTCAGGAGACAAGGAGTGGCATAAACAGTCTCAATGCTTCTGGGTGGAGCTCGATACTTTCTGTATCGGATAAGATGAAACCCTATAAACTAAAACAATCAAATTCTCAAAAAGAGGACTGATTCAGCTATTTTTAAACATTTTTATCTTTGATCTATGCAATTAAACTCCTTTTATTCTAAATTGTATCATCTTATACTTCATCAAAGTAAACAATGTGTATTTTTTAATATTTCTTTGAATAATTATCAAATTTAAGAAGGTAGATTTTTAAAACTGCCATTTAATTAAGTTAATTGATAAATAAAATAATTTTTTCATTTAAAATGGCGGTAGAATGGAGATATACTCATAAACAATTCGAAAACTATCTTTTTGACTTAATCATTAAACTTTTTAAAAATCTAGCAATGTGTTTTAAGTAAAATTTACTCTGAAAAATTCAAAAATCAAGATAAGCTGTTAATTTTAAAAATATTCTAAATGTAAGAATCATGAGAAGAAATATCTTTTACATATAAATTTAAAAATAAAAACACAATTTTTTAAATTAATGAAAGTTAAACATTTGAAAAAATAAGAGCTTCAAATCCAATAAATATGAGTATAAATATTTCACGATAAAGATAAAATTACGAGTTATTTAAAACAAAATTTAGTCAACTTTTTATCGTAATACGAGTAAATTATAAATATTTGAAAATTACATGGTTATTATAAAAATATATGTCAAAATAAAATTAAAGATTAACACAATGAAAATTTTTGATATACTTTAAAAATGAAACTGCTTATTATACATAAAATCAAAAACGTTAATCATAAATTGAATCTCGTTATGAAAAGAGTGTATGGTAACAGACACGAATAAAATTCTAATAGAAAATTTAAATTTTCAATTTTTATGGTTTTAGAAATAAAATTATAATATATACTACGATTTTGTTGGCTATATTCTAAATTAGTTTGAAAATATAAAATAATCAAAATTATTTTTATTATATTTTTGGTTTTTGAAAAATACAGGGATTTGCATCCATTTTCGCCAAATTTTTTTATCAATAATTTTAATACCTATTTATTATATGAACAAAAAAAAGTTAACAGCAGAAGAACGGAATCAAATAATAGTAAAATACAGCGAAGGAAAAACGGCATCCGAGATAGCAGAATGGTTTAATTTTAAAAGAACAACAGTATCAAGTGTAATATCGTTATATCGGACAACTGGTAGATATTGGCAAATCCGCGGTGGGCCAAGAAACATAAAGTTAAACGAAGAGACGTGTTTATCAATAAAAACATGGTTGATGAAAATACCTGTGTTACATTAAAAGGCATTCAAAACAATCTAGCCACAATTAATATGTCGGTTTATAAATCCACAATTTGTCGAAAATAAAAAATTTCCATTATACTCTAAAGCGAACAAGTTTAACACCTGAACGCCGCAATGATGCCAGAACAATTAAGTAAAGATATGAATATGCTGTGGCTTTTATGAAATTGCTCGAAGAAGTAGATGATCGCCTCGTTTTATTCATTGACGAAGCACGATTTTGTGCAACAATGCGAGCTTGTAGAGGATACTCTAAAAAGGAAAACCGGCAATTTTCTCGTCGCCTGGAATAAGATCGCGTAATGTTTATCTCTGTGCCGCAATTAGCAAGATCGGTGTTGAAAAATTTGAAAAACTTCTTACTGCCTATAATACATTGTGTTATGGCCAATATATGGAGAGATTTATGGTTGAATTGGCAGCAAAAATATGAATAGAGTCGTATTGATAATGGACAATGTCCCATTTCATAAGAGTGCCTCTATTCAACAAATAATCGCAAATAACGGACATATTCTTTTGTATCATTCTCCATATTCACATTTTCTAAACCAAATTGAGAACTGTTTTGCGAAATGGAAGGATTTTGTTAAATATGCAGCACCACAAAATGAAAGCGTGTTTATGAATTTGATAACAGAGTGCGGGAATTCAATATCAGCTGACGATTGTTCAGGATACTGGCGAAACATGATGCGATATATACGAAGATCGTTGAATCGCGAAGTAATAAATGATTAATAAAATTGATTTCTATGACTATATATACAAACTATTTGCGCATAAAACCTTTGTTTTTTAAATATAAAAAAAATTTTTTTGACGAAAATGGATGCAAATCCCTGTAAATTATGCTGAAATAATATGGTTAAATAAAATTATTTTACTCGTTTTCTTGTCTATATCATAATTTTGTAGAGATGGATTTATTTATATTTCTCTGTTGTAAACAATTCAACTTAAATTCTCTTGAAATTCTCTATATTTCTATCAGCAGAAATCGTATGCTAATTTAATAATAAAAATAAATTCACTTAGATTTAGATGCGCATTCAGGAAATTATCACAAACCCATTTAAATCGTTCAAAGTTGTTTTTAATCCATTTTGCGACGTTTAATCTTCATACGCATTTATAAATCATAATGAGGGTGGAACTCTTTTTAAACCATGTCGTTTAAAAATAATTTGAAAACTGTTCAAGATGTTTCTCAGCTTTAAGTTTGAATTTTATGTATTTTTTACAAACTTAAAATTTTCAGGTTGTAAGTGTTGTTAAGATTTCAATATAAGACAGAGATATATTTATATTTTGAAAACTTTTAATAATGTGAGATTTTATCATAAGGTTTGTTTGTAATGACAATATCAACCGAATATTTTTCTCTATTTGAATTCAAGTTTGAACTGCCGATATTAACGAATATCTGAGATCAACAGTGATAATGCTGGGCATTCTTTAATACTCCATGAGAATGATAATTTCGTGTTGAATGTTACAATACGTGTGTTCTTTCTTTCCAGTTAGCTAACAGTACAGTTGTTGGATAAAAATTCGGTTCCAACATAATTCACTTTGATTATAAGGTATTGAATGATAAATGCTCTAACATTTATCAGGTTACCATCAATGAATGTGACTATAATAGCACTTTAAATTTAGACACTATTTTTTACTCATACCATACATGGGGGTATTCTGACGATATGGTCACGTAAATACCTCATGAAAAATTTGGTTTTCTGTTTTTCTTGTTCTCATTTGACCCATCGTTACTCTTTGAATCTTTTGAACAAATATAGTTTTTTATTCTCTTTAGCAATACTATATATTTTGGTTTTTGTTGTAATTACGTAAACATAACATAAGTATTTGATTCTTAATTCTTTTAGAAGATATTCATATATTTGATGAGGATAACGAAGCAAAAAGTAGATATAACTTTAAATAATTTATCTAGAAGAGTACATTTCGGTGCTAGCTTGTTTTATGTTTAAAAATATTGAAATTTCTGTGTTATATAACATGTATCCTTTCTATGAGCGGTAATATTGTCTTTATTTGATAAATATTGCAGGACACGATTTTAATTTTTACTTTTAACAGATATTGAAAATTTTCACATAACGTTTTCTTTTAAAATGTTATGTAGAATCTTTAAATTTGGATATCTTATTAATTACAGCTTTGTCAATATTAAAATCAACTGCGAGTAAAATATTTTAAAAAGAATTTATGAAAATAACTTTTGTTATCATTTTCACAAAATTACTTAAAAATTAAATATGAAATGAATTGTAATTTCATTATAAAAGAGTAAATGTATGTAAATTTTATGGAATTATTTTCAGATTTATATTAAAAATAACATTGAACGAATAAATCAGCTTTAATTCAATGCAATAATTTGCAGTATTTTTGTAATTTAAGTAAACACTCGACAGAATTATTTTCGTATTTTACACTGATAAAATCAAACAAATCCTTTTTTTTGACCATTAAAATACTTAAATTATCGAGAAAAGTAAATTTGTGATTTTTAAATGATTTTTTCATCATTTTCATTTTATGTCATAAGCAAAAGTTGACACAACTTATCTTTTTAGTTTTTATTCTCAAAACCTATTCTATGCTCAATGCTGGATGGATTATAACCAAATAAATAAAAGAATAAAAATTAATTAATATACTGTTTTAAATTATTTATGTTACATGTATTTGAACAATATCAGATCCTTAATTACTTTTTGTTCATATTTATTTAAAGATAATTAAATTCCTATTTCATAAATATTTGGTATAATGTGCTTCATAGAATGTTTTAGTTAATGTAAAACGAGTAAATACTTATAATTATTATCAATTAAGAAATTATTTTTATATATACAAAATTAATCGATTAATGATAACATATTTGATATATCTTTTAATTTTTTATCAATCATATATATTTATTACAAAACATGAAAATAATACGATGAATATATTTATGAATATATTTCATCAAATTATCAATCTCATCCATATGTGTCAGGTGGAATCATATCGAAATCATCAACTGGTAAAAGTGTAAAATAACGTCAAATTTATTGTTCTAAAACAGATATAGGTCATTCTTATTCCATCTTCCTGTCTTTACGTCAGCGTTCGAAACATAGTAAAGTCTCATCATCTTCAAAATCAAAATAAATTCAAAAATATAGGAAAAATCTCAAATAAATTTTGTTTTCCTTGTTTGTATTTAAGCAAATAATAAACAATTTATACTTGTGTAACAGTTGTCTATTTTGAAAATTCACCTATCTCAGTCTAAAATAAAAATTTTGAATGAATTTCGAAGTTTATTAATACATTACAGACTCTCCCTAACAAATAAACAATAAATCTATATAATATAAAACAGAATGGAAAAATTTGAGAATAAAACTTGAATCTATGTTTATTCTAATGATAAATAAGATGAGTAATTTTTCAATAACTGATATAAGAATAACTAGAATATCTGACCTCAGTCACAAATTACATAATTTTAAAAAACAATTGTCGTAATCTACGAATATTTTAGAGAAATAATATAAATGAACCTATTTCGATCTTAAAAAAATTCGATGATTAAAACAGTTTCTTCAATTTCAGATGAACATGTAATTAAATTTATGAGAATCTTGTGATATTTTAACGATTTTATCTCGTCCTAATACACGCAGATATGGTTATAAATATAAAAAATTGAAAAAAGAATTACCTCGTATTCTGATCGATTAATATCGAGATTTATCGGAATCAATGCAATATCTTGAAAGTAAATTAAATCAACATTCAAATCATGTATATTTTATTCATTAAAATGATGTTCTTGAACTCATATCAACTTTTAGTAATAAACTATTTTCAGTATTTTAATCGTGTAAATGAGCTTTGCGAGTAAACATTCAAAAGAAATATATCCTTCTAAAATGTTGGAGTAATTATTTATATTATGTTTCATCAAAGTTGTAATGTATTGTATGTTGTAATGGAAAGTATTCTGTAAATAAAATTGTTGTGAATTATCAAACATTATGTGTTTTAATCGGAATTCAAACATATTTACCAAAAGAATTTTTTATGTTTTTTCTTTAATAACTTATTTTTATAAAATTCATAATTAAAAAATTATAAATAACATTTTACGATATATTTTGCTTTTCATTATCATGAGATATAAAAAAATAAACAATCGAGACAAGAAACTTTTTTATGTGAAGTTTTTAACAGCGTGATCATATTTTGCAGTGATATTAATATGTAACCGAAACCGTTATACCATAAGATAGATAAATAGTGAATACCAAAAAAAGTAAAACAAAATATGAATTTCTTTTTTATTTTATATTCTATCCAAACTATTTAGAATTTTAAGTATATTTTATGATTGATTACAAAATTAAAAAATTCCAACGTTACCATTATCTTTCGTTTTAGATTATAAAAATATGTGTATGTAAATGTTAAATAAATATTCAGAGGAGATAATTTGGTATTTATTGTGATATAATTATTATATCTTAAAAAATAAGATTATATTCTCAAATGAAGTTTAACTTACACTTAAAATTATAAGCGTGAATTAAGAATAATGTGAAAAATTATAATTATGTCTTTAAAAATTTATTGAATCATCACTAAAGTTAAATTTCTTATGAGATCAAAAAGAGAAGTAAGCCTTATTTTGGTTTATGTTTTAAAATTTTCGATTTCTATTTTTCAGTTTATTCCAAAAAATGTTGAATTCTATTTTTAATAATATTTAAAGTGAATCCGTCAAAATACTTTCACAAAAATTTGATTTTAAAATACTTAAAAATCTTTAATGTTAAATGTCTTCAAGTGTCTGTTATAAAGTTATTCACTCACGTTTCTCTAATGTTCTTAACTTTTTTTAAAATTTAAATAAAATAATGATAGATTTTGAGACATTTAATACAAATCCATTCTTAATTATATAAACATGATTAACTATGTGCATGTGTGATCATATCATAAATATTTTTTCCTTTAAATACATCGGTCAAATCGTTATTCTTTATAACTTTTTATCGATTGTTTCATTGAAATTTTTCCAATTTACTTTTCGTTTAAGTTTTCAGTTTATCAATACAATTAAAATTTGCGGCTTATGACACAAAAAATGATTTTACTTTTTTTGGATATACTACTTTTCGTGTAAATGTCATTTCTTCTCATTTAATGTTGTGTATCTAAATTTTCTTTGTTTATGTGAATATTCTAGTGTTACACATTAGTTTCTTAAAGATTAATTTTTATCATGTGACTTATCTTTCATTTAGTAATCTTTTACATTATATCGTCTTTAAATGAGATTTTTTGTGTCATTCAAGTAGTTTAATAGATTTAAAATTTGGATATAAAATCGTCCACGTAAAATAAATGTTTATCTTTGATATAAAGATTTTTTTAAAAATATTAAATATAGAATACCTATTTTTTAATTGGATAAGTAATTTTGATTCTATCACATTTATCAATCGATCTTGTCTTGTGGAACAACATTTTTTAAAATAAAAATAAAAACATCGTTTTTTCAGTTCATTCAAACATAAATATCTCAAATATGTAATAACAGAACATCAAACATAAATATATCAACATTCGAGAAAACAATTCACCTGTAACATAAATAAGTTCCCATTACACAATCTATTTTTTGATTCATAATGTCATTTAACAAAGTTGTTTGGTTATAATTTTTATGAAAAGATCTAAACTTCTAATTAATAATTTTGAACATCCCAAATCGAGTGAACCATTTTATATAGCACATTATATTTTAAACAAAACACTTTATTGATATATTTTGTAAAAACCTCATGAAATATAAAACACATTTATTTAATTACTTTAAATCAGATCAATCTAAAAATATAAAATTTAAACTTTGAAAAACTTATATTTTTACTTTTTCATAATTGATAATCTATAACTATTAAGTTAAATATAAATTGCATATTTTGAAAGAAGCTGATGTCAAAGGTTTAAACATTTAAAAATGATAAAGTATGAAATTGAGTAACCAGAAACATTTCATTTTGAAAACTCTAAGAATCGTTATACACGTAATTTTAAATTTTCTTGATTATTAAAGAAAGAAACATAAGATTGAGAAAAATTAAAAATTAAGTATAAAATACAATATTTAAGAATTTCAGAAAAACTATTTACAAAAAAATTTTTTATCGACAACATTTAAAAAAGAAACAAAACATTTTGATAATTTATCATAAAATATAAAATAAATTTATGTCAATTATTTGATAAAGTACAAAATTAATGTTCATTTGGCTCAATCATGGCCAATTCTTTGTGTTTATCAAATATATAATTTTTAATCTTTTTTTAAATAAAAACATTTAATTACTATTCCGATAAATCTTCCAGTTTTTTTAAATTTCTGAATGTATAAATGGTCAATACGAACACCACATCGAACACATGTCTTCCTTTTATGCGGAAAGAATGGCTTGCAGAACTCTTAAAATGATATAAATATATTTTAAATGCTTTCATGCTCAAATTATACATGAGCTCTTTAAGATCTAAATACAGTTGAAAATTTAAACGAGATTTAACAATGTGATGCTTGTGAAGGAGATAATGCATAGCTTTTGAAAATACGCGAAAGGTAACAATTTGTTTCTGAAGTAAATGTGTACTATTTTTTTATTTTTATTCAAAATATTTCGTGATTCGAATTGAGATAAAAGACTTAACTCATTCAAAGCCCTATCTAGAAATTTAATTTCATGTTTTTCTGTTAACGTAGATTTAAAATGACCAAAAGTATTTTCTCATTTAATTATTTGATCATTTTACCGATGGTCTCTGACCAAACCTCCAACTGCGTATCAATGTAAAACTTCTTTCTATTAAAGAGTTGATAGTAGAACCAGTTTTACGAAACAACGGCGATCCCAGATACTTAATAGATTCTTTTTCACGTTTATATATCTGTGGTAATAATTGAGGATTCAGTGTTATCTCTAGCTCTTTATTTTTGATTGTCGATCTCGGTTTACTTGTTCTTGTGTATTTGTGCCTCTTTAAGTTCCTGGGAGTATCTCGAATTTTATAACCCAGCGAGTTTATAGACTGAGATCCCTTATTTTTCAATGCAAGGAAATAATTTTGTGAAAAAAATCGTATTTGGATGGTTGATAAGTTTGAAATTATTTCAAAAGTCTCTTTCTTATTTCATTATACTTTTTATAATATGATCTCCGTCTCGACTGAATATCGGAAAAACTATTTTTCTTCATGGTCATTATTTCTGTCGAAATAGATGTTACAAAGTTTTTATCGATTGATATTGCATCTATAGTACCGAATTTTTGTACAGGAGATTGACTTTGAGATACGTCTCTGATACCTTCTTCGCGGTTGAATAAAGTTCTGTAGATATACGTTTTAAATAATTTTTTTGATTTTGTTTTCAATTTTAACTTTTTTGAAACGAGTGGAATTTACAATTGATCGATCAATTTCAAGAAAGTAGAATATATCAATTTAATCATTGAATAGTCGTCTAAAAACGGATTTTCTCGCAGTGTCGCTTGGTTATTTTTTAATAGTTTCATTTTAAAAAGAATGTTTCGTGATTTATGTTTTAATTATATATTTTAACATTAAATAAGTTATAACAGCAAAAATAAAAAACTGAAGATCAGCGAAACAATCATTAACTAATAAGTTATTCTTTCATGTTAAATAAATTCCGTGAACATAATCTTTTTTATCAACGTCAAAGTCTTATTCTTTTATTTGGTAATAGTTCAAAGTGGCTTGACGCTGTCTCTTAATTTATTTTCATTCTACCTATTAATTAAATCAGATATCTTTCATTAAGATAAATTATATATGTGGAATAAACTGAAAATAAATTATTACGCTGATAAAATATAGTGAGATAATAAATATTATGTCCTTGTTTTTCGATGATTATTAATTTTTTTCATGAATAATTTATAATTGATGAGAAATTAATCCAAACGTTGTGTACTATGATTGGAAATTATTCAAAATTTTTTGATTTTATATTTGATATCATCACTAATGAAAATAAAAATTATAAAGGCTATCTAAGATAACTTAAAGTATAAAAATATCCCCTTCTATTGATCGATTACATGATCCTAATACTCTATATTGTGTATATATCACACTTAAATAGTAGATGTCGATGAATGCTACAGCAACCACGATAGTAATTTTAAGATTATGAGATATACTGACTGAGTATTGCGGGTTTCCTATCTATTCATTACGAGATGTTAATATATTGTTTTATTCTATCATGAACAATTCAATCAAGTCACGGTCGCTCTTAAGTGACAATGCCAGTTAAGGTTCAAAACTACTTTAATCTTAATTTTGAAACTTAGAGAAGATGGCAGACAAGGGAGAATAGCAGTACTACAAAATTTCTTACGATAGATACTCAGAACGATTTTAAATTAACATAAATTCCTACAAAAGAAAAAAAGGATAGATTTTGCTTATTAGTTCTCTACATAAAAATAAATAACCTATTTTATTATGATATGAGGTTGATTAAAAAATATTGATATAGTTTTTTTATTAAAATTGAATTTGATCAAAAAATTATTATGTTTACTAAATGATAAATGGAGAAGCTTTTCTACATTAGAGAGTTGTCTACGAATTCCTATTTGAAGTTATTTATCTAAATACTGCAATTTTTATTGAATTATTTCTTGAAAGTGTACCCAGATTGATGTCATGTCTAATAAAGTAACTTATCAGAAATTATTGATAATTATTTTTGATTGTTGTGTCTAAGTAATCTATAAAATAATCACCACATTAAAATTTTCTTTATTGACTATTGAAAGATACTTATTTTGTTAAAAATAGATTTTGGCATGTATATCAAAGATATAGAAGAATTATATTTTCTCCAAACTCTCATATATGACATTTACACACTTTATATTTAAATTAAATACTTTTTTGAAAATGGCATAATTTTTGTTTAAGTTTACAGTCATAACACAGCTTTAGTTATTTATATCTTTTAAAATTCATTGTCTTAATAACTATTCTTCTTCAATATTCAAATATTATGGTTATAGTTACAATAATATTTTACTATAGTTTTCTCGAAACATCTGATCTCGATAAAACATATTAAAAAGAAAGGTCGAAAAAAATTAATTCCAGCAAATAATATTCTTTAATTTACAGCTCTTTTTCAAACTTCATTTTGAACAAAAGATAAACTGTAATAAAATATCGCTATTACGAAGCAGGTTTATAGTAGAAGGAGAAGTATATTTTTGTAATATTAATCGTTAATCAAACAATATATGCATGCCAATTTAATGACTTCATTAATGCGATATTACTTTCTAGTTAATATTAGAAATTTATATAAATTCACTTTGAATCAATGTCATTTAATCATTAACGAGAAAACTGATGTTATTACAATGTCGAAAAAACTTTTAAACACATCAAAATTATTTTATTTTTAGCCTAAAAAATCATCAATATAATAAGTAAAATACATAATTCACACAAATGATGAAAAAATTATAGTTCTATTAGACTAATGATAAATTCAATTTTTGCAAAATGTTTTTAAACATTAATCGTACTAGTCCGGTTTGGAATATAAAAAATCTATATATATTATCAAAATGTTGGTGACTCTCAAATCAATATATATAAACCTTAAATCAATGATATATCAATTCGATTTATTAATTTAAATTTCACTTGTTAATTAGAAAACAAATATTTATTATAGCTCAGACAGAATAAAATTAAATGTCTGATAATTCTCAAATTATAATAAATATTAAATAGATAATATTTTTTCTGATTTGTGTCTTATACTTTCACATAACTTTGTTTTATCTTTATAGAATTTTTTCACATGAAATTTTAAGGTATTCATACGCTCATTGTAATTCTCAGGGTAATTAATAATTTTAAATGCAATTTAAATTTTAGTAAAAATTTATGATTGAGAATAATTTCATAAGAATTAGAAATAACATTTAATCATAAAATTCATGCATGGGATTATAATGATTTCTCTCAAATTAATTCCTAATTTGATTTATATCAACAAAATAAAGTATTTTTGCTCTTATAATTTTAATTCTTAAACTCTGATTCACGTATTAATTGAATATTAAATTTAATAATCATGTTACAGTTCTCATATCAACTGACCATTTATAGATGAAACTATAACATTCTCCAAAAACTCGTAAAATTTGATGTATTTAAGTTAATTTATTATCAATACAATGATTAAATTTATTTTTTTGATTATTTTTCAACATATCTACGATTTAATATTGATTGCTTATGGAATATTTATCTGTTTTAAACAATTCAACTTGCGTCTCTCTAGAATCTTTATATTTCTTATAGTCAGAAACTAATTTGGTTTTTAAAACAGAAATTAAATGTAGTCAAATTTAATGTTGATTCAGAAAGTTTTCACTTATCTTACTGTATCGTTCATTTCAGGTTTTCGTCGTAACTCCGAAAAAATAATCTCTGTTCACATTTACATTTCACAGTAATGGGTGAAAATATTTTTAAAAATGTCCACGAAAAATGATTCTCAAAATGGTTTAAGAGGTTCGTTTTCATTAAATATGATTTTATTTCGATTATACAAACTTTAATTTGTAAGATTTTAAGTTATTTATTAACTTAGAAAATTAGAGAAATTTATATTTCATTTAATTCTATAAATATTGTTAGCTTTCGTAAAAAATCTTGTTTTTGTAAAAAAATGGAACCGTGTATTGTTCTTTCTGTAGATTTATGTTTCACTAAGGATGTTTAGGAAAACTCAAAATTAACATCGATAGTCTGAGCATCGATAAATATTCAAGGAAAACGATCATTTCGTGAATAATATAACAATACATATGTCATTCTTTTCCGTAAACAAACAGAACACAACAGGAATTATAAACGCAGTTCTAAAATCATGGAAAGTGATTATATTGCGGTGAGTAAACGGTGATGGTACACATATTGAAATTACCATCAATTAACGTGTTTTACATACTTTGAATAATATTTAGACACCCATCACATAAATTAGTGGTGTGCTCATCAGATATTGACACACCAATACCTTTGAAAATTGTTTTTGTGGTTCTCCTTCTTTTCCTATGATGTTTTATTACACTTCGTCGAATTTTGTTTACATATATAGTTCTTATATTCTGTAATATTATACTGAATATTTAGCTTTTGTTGAATTTATGTAAACAAAAGTTGAGTATTTGAAACTTAAATATTTAAGTAGAGATTCATATATTTTTACATAAAGAGACAATCAGCCAATGTCGATGTAAATAATGTATCCATGCAGTATGTTTCTGGTATAAATGTATGGAATTTTACGTGTTTTATTAACATGTATGTTCCTTTAGCAGTTACATTGCCTTCATTTTGATTAATATAACAGGAAGATATCGTAATTCCACTTTGAACACCTATTGTAAGTTTTTTATTTAAATTTTGATTAAGCTTGTTGGTATAATCTTTAAATATAAATTTATTTTTAATTCCATCTATGAAAAGAAAATACCCAATTTGAATTGAGTATTTTAGAAGAATTTCACAGTCTTACTCGTAATCATTTTCACTTAATGAGTTTGAAATAATTTCAAACTAGCATACTCTAAATGTTTTATATAAAACTTTATGTCATATCTTACTTTTTCAACTGAAAAAACTGTTCCATTTAATAAATGTGAAATGAAAAGTACTTTCATCATAATGCAAGGCTTAACTGAAGTTAATTATATGGATTATATTTATGAATGTAAAAAATATTGTATAAAATTGATTTAATAGATAATCTTAAAATTAATGAAACTTTAGACGGTTTTAAATTAATTTAGAACTATTTTAATCGAATTATTACATATTTGAAACTTATAGAATAGTAAACTTTCATTTGTTTATATCAAGAATAATGACTTTAAGAAAAGTAAATTTTAATAATATTCGTAAGATATTGTTAATTCATCACATAGAATGCCCATCAATAGACACACCTCATCATTTTTATTCTAAACATATAAACATTTGATATTTTTTTGCTTTATAAATTTTAAAAACAATAATAAAATAAAAAACTTAAAAAGTATACCATATGATAAATTGTTAATAGATAAATATTTGAACGTCATCCTAGATTCCTTTATGACATATTTATAATTCTTATCAAATTTAATTAAATTATCTTAAATATTTGATATAATATGATGAAAAGAATGTGTATTGTATTTTTATTACTAATTAAATCATAATCGTGTTTCATTATGTTCGTCTAGTTTTATATTACGACATTATTCTACTTATTATGACGTATTTGATCTGTTTAACAATTTTTATAATACCATATGTATCTACTCCCAAACATGAATATAATAATGGTTGAAGTTAGGGGATATATCTTCAAATTTTAAATCTCATTCATATATTTAAGATTTGATCATACTAAAATGACCCACTAAAAGAAGTGATAATAATATCGACGTTTCTTGTTTTGAAAATCAAAATCAAATAACAGTTAATTAGTTTCGAGCTTAATATCTTGACGTCAAAATTCGAAACATAGTATAGTCACACGTTTATTAAGATTAAAAGAAATCTGAAAATATCGATAATTTATTTAAAAAATGTGTATATTGTTTGTTTAAACAAATTAACATAAATTTTTATACAATAAACAGTTACTCATCTTTAATAGTTCAATAATTTAAATCCAAAAATACACTTATGAAGGAATTTAAACACATTTAGAATAGGTTACAGACTCTTCCTAGAGAATAGTAAAAGAGATCATGATAAATTTTCAAAAGAGAGAACGATTTGGAAATAAGAGAATCAAATATTTGTCTTAATTTTGAAAGACAATAATGATGCATGAACTGAATAAAGAACAGAGAAAGTGTATGAATTTGGCTTCGAATAACATCTTTAAGGATAAAGAATTTTCCTATCATCCATTGTTTTGAGATGTTATAAATATTCAACTGTTTCGACGTTTAAAAATTCCACTCTTAAGAAATTTTATTCTCTCTCATATCAATAATTTCAGAAGAACATATAATTTAATTTTTTGAGAATCTTATGATCAGTTAAACGATTTTATTTACTTCAGAAACACAGACACGATAATAAATATAACAAATTGAATAAAGAATGATTTCGTAAGTTGATCGATTATTTCAAAATTTATCGGAAGCATTGCAATATTTTGGAAGTATAAGTAAATAAAATAAAAAAAGTATGTATATCTAAGACTTCAAAACGATGTTCTTCTTTTAATATCAACTTTGAATAAGAAGTATTTCCAGTATTATCAATTGTGTAAATTAGCTTTGGGAATAACGGTTTTCACAGAGTACATACTGCTAAATGTTGTGGAGTACTTATGAATATTTTGTATCATCGGAATTGTAAAGTATTATATGATGCAAAGGAAATGTTTTGTAAATTATGTTTTTTGTTAATTAAAATAACAGACATTATTTTATGTTTTAATCGGAATTCCAACATTTGTGCTAATAAAATAAAGTATTTTTTTATTTAATGAACTTAATTTATTCTAATAATATTAATAATTTAAAAATTTTTCTGAAACATTTTACAAAATATTTCGCTTTGCATTATCATGAGATATCAATAAAATAAACGTTTCAGACAATAAATTATTTATGCTTAGTTTTTAAATGAATGAATATACTTTATAGAGGTTGTAACACATCACAATAACCCATTATATCTTACTTAAAATTCAAATCAACGATCAACAAAAATATAATGTGAATTTATTTTAATTTTATATTTTGACCAAATGATCAAAAATTTTAAATATATATTATAATTCATAGTTTTGTTGAAAAATTCAGACTTAATAATATCTTTTGTTTCAGACTATTAAATATCTAGTTTGAAAAGCTATATCGGTTTATATAAGAATAAATCAGATATTTATTGTGATATAATTATAATATCTTTAGAATTAAAACGATTTTATGATCAAATTAAGTTATATTTTACCTTAAAATGAGTTGAAAAAGATGTGCCAAATTATCATTATGTTGATATAAAATTATTGAATAATCAGCGACGTTAAATTTTTAAATGAGATAAAAAGAGAATTAAGCTTTATTATGGTTTTAGTTTTTAACATTTTCCATTTATATTTTTCAGTTAAACCCCAAAAATGTTGAATTTATGCATTTTGAATAGTTCGAGTTGATTCGTCAAAACACTTTCACAAAAATGTTATTTTAAAATGCTTGAAAACATTTAATGTTGATATATTTCCAAAAGACTGTTATAAAGTATTCCAATAACATTTCAACTGTATATTTTCTTTTATTAAGATATAAATTATAAAATTAAAAAAAATATGAGTATTTATGACATTAAAAAAATCCATTCTAAAATATACTAATATGATAAACTATGTTCATGCATGATTTCTATCATAAATCTTGTTTCTGTAAAATGAAAAACTTATAATCCAAATTTTACACAAGAAGATAGCCTCATTTTAATGTTTCTTATATACTTTTCGTATAAGTTGGCACTTTATCAATTAAATTTGCGTCTTTTTACACTCAAAATTATTTTAATTTTTTTGGTTTTACTATCTTTCGTATGAATATCATTTCTTCTCATTAAATGTATGATATCTACATTATCGTTGTTTTTATGAATTTTCTAGTTTTACAAATATTTTATTCACGGTTAATTTCATGTCAAGTTCTTGTATTCCATTCAGACACCTTTTATGCCAATCATCTCTAAATCGTATTTTTTGAATCATTTATGAAGATAAATTGATTTAAGATTTTGATTCTTTACCCATTTATCATTCCATATGTTCTCGTGGCACAACATTGAAAAATAAAAATTAATATCATAAAAACTTAAAATTTTTGTTGTTCTTTCTTATTGATATTTAAAATATGTAAACCCAGAACTTATCTATTTAATCATATCAAATTGCATTTAAATACATCGTCTGTAAAATCAATAAATTCCATTTACTCAATGATTTTTTGAAAGTTATAATAATGTGATAAAATGGTTTGATTCAAACTTTTATTGAAAAGATCTCCGCTTTTTAATAATTTAATGCTTTTCAAATATCAAAAATAGAGTGGGATGTTTTTTAAGGCATATAATAGAAAAATTTGACTGAGACAAAACTTATATTTTTAGGATTTTATCAATTGTTAATCTATCTATTTAACATAAATATAAATCGAAATAATCGAAAAGATTATCTCTCATATATACATTTAAAAAGTAATAATATATGAAATTGAATGTCCTGAAGTATTCAATATTTGCCATATCCCTAAATATTTACTATTAGATGCACTTTTAAGGTTACATGAATCATTAAGATAAAAACACTACAGTTATAATTTTGAAAAAATTTCTTCTAAAATTGAATATCAATGATGCTAAGAAAAACATTCAACCAACCTCTTTTCCCTCTATTTAAATTTGAAATATTTTATGTTTAGTGTATTAATAAATGAAATTAGAATTTATAAAACATATATTTCATAAATATATGTCCATTACTTAATATAGATCAAAATCAATGTCCATTTGGCTCAATCATGACCATTTCTTTGTGTTTATCAAATATGTAACTTTTGATTTTTTTCTTAAATAGATAAATTAAAGTACTATTCCCATACGTTTTCCTTTATCTATAAATTTCTGAAGGTACAAAGGATCAATAAGTACACCACATCGAATAAGCGTCTTCTTTTTATGCGAAAAGAAGTTTGTGCAGAGCTCCTAAAATAATATAAAAATACTGCAAATGTCTTCATGCTCAAACTTGAAATGAGTTCTTGTAGATTTTTATAGAATTCAAGATTCAAAACATGACTATATACATGATGTTTTTCAAAGAGATATTGCATAGCTTGGGAAAATTCGCGAAAGTTTTCAATTAACTGCTGAAGTAAAAGACTGCTACGTTTTTGATTTATATTCGAAATCCCACGTGATTCGAAATGAGATAACAGACTTAACTCATTCAAAATTCTTTCAAGAAATTTCATTTCATGTTTGTCTTTTAAAGTGGATTTAAAATGACCGAAATTATTTTCTTGTTGAAATTCTTTGATCATCTTTACCGATGGTTTCTGACCACGCCTCCAACCACTTATCTATTTTAAACTATTGTCTATTAAAAGGCAGTCAATAGAACCAGTTCTTCGATAAAAAGGCAATCTTGGATACTGTCTAGACTCTTTTCATGTTTATAAGTCAGTGGTAATAATTGAGGATTCAGAGTTATCTTTGGCTCTTTATTTCCAATTGTCGATCTCGTTTTTCTCGTTCTGAAGTATTTAGGTCTATGTAAATTACAAGGAGTATCTCGAATTTTATACCCCAACGGAGCTTGTCGATTCAGATTCTTTCTTTTCTAACGCAAGAAAATCAAATAAGGGAAAAAATCGTATTTGGATGGTTGATAAGTTTGAAATAACCTTAAAAGTCTCTTCCTTTTTTCATTTTACTTTTTCCCATATAATTTATATCTCGACGAAAAATCTGATTGATGATTTTTCTTCATGATCATTCTTTCTGTCAAACTAGATGGTAAAACGTCATTATCCATTGTAATCACATCTGTAATCCCGAAATTTGTAATAGGAGTTTGACTTTGAGATTTCTCCACTGATACCTTCTTTACTGGTTGATAATATTCTGTAGATATACGTTTTAAATAAAATTTTTGATTTTTCTTTACAATTTTATCTTTTTCGATAAGAGGGGTATTAACAATCGATCGATCAATTGAAAATAAGAGGAAATAATATATATTGAAAATCATTCACACGTCGTCAATAAACCGATGTTCTCGTAATTTCGCGTAGTTATGATTTTCAAAGTTTTGTTTTTTAAATAAATTTTGTGAGCTTTGCATGTTAATAATATATTTTAAAAGTGAACCAAATTAAATATTCATAATTTTTACTGAAAAAAATCACGAAATAAAAATTAATTATGAATTTATTTTCAATGATAAAAGAACTTCAAGAACATTATTATTCTAATCAATGATTTATTTGATAGTTAAATAAATGTTCTAAACGGCTAGATCAAGTCTCTTAATCTATTTTCCCTCTTCTGATTATCTAGATTATTAATCTTTATATCAGATAAATTTATAAAATATCTGTGAAAATACCTGAAATATAAACTGTTACACCTTTTAAATATTGTAATATGGTAAAAATAATTTCGCTTTTCTTGAAAATAATTACTCTTTTTCATTTCAAGATTTTTTTAATATGTTAATAATAATACGTAATTGAACATACATTCATTTGAAATTGTTGAAATTTACCGATATTTTCTATGATATCGCAACTTATTACAAAATTTTAAATTAATTTATTTGAGATAACTTTACGTATTAATTTGTTACCTTTTGTTGATCGATTTTATGATCTTTAAAATCATTACTGAAGATATTTTACATTTAAAAAGTGAAGACTGATGAAGGCTTGATCAAAAACTAGATTAACTGTAAGATTTTGAGTTATCTTTACAGAGTATTGAGGTATATAGTATTTATTCATTATGAAAATCTAATATATGGTTTTTTTTAATGGACCTATGCCATGAAAACGCGGTAGCTCATATGAGTCATAGTGAGTTAGGATTCAACACTACTCAACCTTATTTTGAAAAATGGAGTATGAGGTAGACTCGAGAGAACAGCAGAACGGTATAATGTCTCATCAGAGCTACTATGAAGGGTGTAAAACGAACATAACTTTCTAAGACAGATAAAACGATAATTTTGACTCATCGAGATCTACAAAAACGTAAATTACGTTTTTCCTAATGTATGGACGTTTATCATTAAATATTAATCACATTTTTTTCAACGTGAATTGGATACAAAAAAGTAAAACTTTTAGAAATTTTTAATTGTGGATCTTAATTTAATTAAGAGAGATATTTTAGAATTATCTCATCGAGATTTTATCAGATATACTTTGATTTTATTTGGTGATAATTTCACAAAAATTTCAAAAGAAACCAGTCTAAATACTAATGAAGCAATATACCAAAAATCATTGATCATTTTTTAATTTTGGTGTCACTAAAATCTTTAAAAGAATCAACTCGTTTATTTTTAATTTCTTTGAACGATTTTCCCAGTATTTTTGACTATTTAGTTTATTCTTGCTAGTCTATTTATTGAATGAATATCAAAGTTATAAAGGAATTCTATTTATGGTTGAACTCTCATAAATGACATGTATACACCTTGTATCTTGGTTAAATACTTTACAGAGATGGCATATATTTTGTCTTAGTTTACTTGCATAATACAGTTTTCCTTCGTTTTTAATTTTCTACTGATAATGTCTAAATTATTGATCTTCTTTACATTAATTTATATTTATGGTTATAAATACTATTTTATTTTCCTTATGTTTTCTTGAAAGTTGTGTTTCGATGAAGCACATCTAAACAGAATGGTCAAATAGAATATTTATAATTAAATTTTTTTTCATTTTCAACATTTAAAAAGATAATTTTAAGATAATCTTCCACGTACTGTCCATTAAATAAATTCAAATAAAATTGTCAAATTGAAACAATCCGATAATAAAATGGTTCAAATATATGTGAAAAAAACAAAATTGATATCTCATATCTGATAAATTTCATGATTTTAATATTCTTTGAAAAAATTGTTATTTTCCCACTCCTTTTTGAACAAAAGTTAAATTATTCTCAAACATCTCTACTACGAAGAATGTTAATCGTAGTCTGAGAAACATTTGATCGTTAACATTTATTTTTAATATAAAAAATTTTTCACGTCATCTTTATGACGTCGTTAAGGCGGTTTAACTATCAATTTTATATTAGATTTTAACTTAATTCGAATCAGTGTTGTTTAATCTTTTACCAGAAAACTTATGCGATTACGATGTAGACAAATGAACGTTATATTTTAAAAGTGTATTTTTATTTTAAGCCTGTCAAATCATCAATATAAAACGCCAAAGGCATAATTCACAAAAAGTTGCAAAAATTATAATTTAATCAGTTTAATAATAAATTTAAGTCTTGCCAAAGTTATTTAAGCATCAATCGTACTCTATCAATCTGCGACCCTCAAAAACATCTCGATATATTATAAAAAAGACTCTCAACAATATATAAAAACTAAAATCAAATAAAAATCAATTTATTGATTTAAATATTGTTAATGATCGCACAATTTGTATGTTTAGCGCAGACTCAAGATAACATTGAATTTCCGATACTTATCAAATAACAATAATATTTTATAAATTTTATTTTTTCTAATTTATTCCTTATATTCTCATAAAGCTTTGTTTCATCTAATTAGAATTGTTACATTTGAAATTTTAAGGTATTAATACGCTCACAATCTACAGTTTAATTAATACTTTTGGATGCAACTTTAATTTCAAAGTATTTTAAGCATTAATCTTTGAAATAATTTATGATTGAGAATAATTTAGTTTATATGAGATATACATTATTATCGTTAAATTGTATTAACATCACTAAAAATAATTCCTTGTTTGAATTTTTTCAAAAAAATAAAAATATTTTAGATAATTTTATTGTTTAAATTTAATTCTTAATTTCTGATATGAATGATCGTTTGATTTATAATCTATAATTCAGGTTACTACCAATATTACATCTGACCAAGTGAAGAGTAAACTCTTAAATAAACCTATAATTTTTAAAATTTAAAACGAATAAGTTAATGTCAACAGAAAACTAATAATTTAATTCAATATGATTATCTTTAAACTCTAAATAATGATTTAGAAGTGATGGTATTATTAATCTTTCTCGGTTGTAAACAATTCAACTTACATCCACATGAGTTTAAATATATTTCACAGAATAAAGAACGTATTTGGATTTTATAAATTAAATAAATGCAGTTAAATACGGATGATCATTGAGGAAAATACGACAAATAATATTTTATTGTATTTAGAAGATTTAAATACTTTATGAACTATGATAATCTTAAAATACATTTATATTTAAAGGGAGGGTGAAAATTTTTTAAACCATGTTCATGAAAAATAATTCATAAATGAGTAAAGAAGTTCGTCTTCTTTATTGGGGCATTTTATGTAATTTTTTCTAACATAAACATATGAGATATGAAGTATAGTTAAGAGTTAAACATAAAACAGTATTTGACCTCTGTTTTCCTAGCATAAGTTAAAATTGTAGAGAACCATTAAAAGATTTATTTTTATTTAAAATAACAACCGAGTACTGTACTCTGTAAATTTTTATTTTTAACTACCGATACTATTAAAAACTCTGCATCTACAGTGATAGTACTGAATATTCATTCCTCTTTCACGAGAGAGATAGTTTCATTGCGAACGTTGCAACATGAATTTTTGTTCTTTACAGTTTTTAAGTAAAAAATGCAGGAATAAAAAGTTCGGTTCCAAAATCGTGCACCATGATTATAGGCCATTGAGTAAGCGGTGAGGGCATACTTCTGACAGTACCATCATCAATGAACGTATGTCCATAACGTCGAATTAAAGTAAGAAGCTCGTCTGCTACCCGTATCATTGATTGGTTGAGTTCTCTGCTGATATTGCCTCAACAATGCATCGTAAAAATGATTTCTGTTGTTCATACTACTCATTTGGAGGTATGGTTGCGTTATGAGAAATGCTAATATTGTTGGATTATCTATTCCCCCTTTTCGTATTGTTTTTTTAGCTTTTTTATAATAAAGTTAACAGAAGATGAGTATATATGTTTTATTCTATCAATATAGATTCATATATTTGATGATAATAAAGAGATAAACAGTTGACTTATCTGAAACTTTTTTTCAAAAAAATAAGTTTCCGGCGCTATCAAATTATATTATTTATGTATTGAATTTTCCTCTGTTTATAACACGTATGTTCCCATTTTGCGGTATTATTGTTTCCCATTTTCGATTAATATTACATGGCACGATTGTATTTGACCCTTTGAAAACCTACTGTAAATTATTTCATTTTATTTTAGATTAAACTGGTAAGTATAATCTGTAAATATAAATTTCCTCTTAATTCCTGCCTTGCCAAAGATAAACAAGAGTTTGAAAAGAGTATAATCGAATAATTTAGTAGAATTACTTGATTATCATTAAAACATTATCAGGTTAAAAAATTATTTTAAGAAAACATGAAGTCAAAAACAATTATCTATAATGATCAAATTATCCTTTAAATACGAAATGAAGAGTATTTTCATTATAAAGCGTGTCTAAACTGAGATAAATAATATTAAAATAATTTTGGCATGTTTTATCTGAAAAATAACATTCAAAGAATAAATCAACTATTATTCTATGAAATCATCAGAAATAATTTTGTGATTTATAAACACTTAACCGAATTTATAAGCATTTACCACTTATAAAATAAAAATAATAATTTAATTTGAACTGTGAAAAAACTTAAATCACGAAGAAAATTAAATTTTCAGCTTGTTCTATATCTGATTCATTCATCATTTTCATCAAATGGCATGTGCAAAATTTGATATTACTAACATTATAATTGTATTGTCCAAAACTGATTTATTTTTAGCTGAATGAATTATAGCAATAAAATTAAGGAAAAAATACAAATATTTAAAGTAATAAATTATTAATGGAGAATACATGAAAAATATAATATCCTTAATTACAAAAGGTTCATATTTTTAATTTTAAGAAAATAAAATTCATTTGTCTTCAATATTTGATAAAATGTGATGGAAAGAATGTTTTGCTTAATTTAAAACGAATTAAAACTAATAAACTTGTTAAAATACGAACATATAGTTTTATATACGACGTTTTTCGACTAATCATGGCATATATGACAATCTTGCAATTTAAAATCAATATTATGTATTAAGGGCATAACATGAATATAATACAATGGTTGAAGCTGGGGAATTTATAATTTTGAATTATCAATCTATTCCATGTATTACAGATAGTATCTGACAAAAATGATCCACTGATAAAAGTGTTAATAATTTAAATGTTTTTAGTTTTATTAAATACGAAACAGATTACAGTTTTTTATTGGTGCTCACTGTCTAACCGTCTGAATTCGGAAACTGTATAGTAGCACGTTCTTCAAGACAAAAAGCAGATTTAAAATATTTGAAAAAACTATTAAAACTTTTATGATTATTATTTGTTTTTAACCATTAATATTCAATTTTTATACAATAAATAGTTACCCTTCTTTGCTAATTAAACAATTTCAATCAAAAGTTACCCTTTAGAATGAATTTTGATACATTTAGCATTGGTTACAGACACTTCATTAAGAATTTAGTAGGAATAATGAGAAAATTTCAACAGAAGAAAAAGATTAGGAAATAAGATAATCTTAATTTTACCATAATTTTAAGCCGATTATGATGCAGGAACTGAATATAAAATCGCTTGAGGATATGACTTCTGTTTAAAATAACGTCATTTTAAATAACTGACGTCCTGATCATCAGATGTTTTGGAAGTATGATAAACATCCAACTTTTTCGATGTTAAAAAAGATAGACTCTGAAAACATTTTATTTATTTCATATAATTAATTTCAGATGAACATCAATATTAAAATTTTTGAGAATATTTTGATAAGTTTAACGATTTTATCTCCTCTGGATACACGCAGACGTGTTTACGAATATAAAAAATTGAAAAAAGAATGACATCGTAAGCTGATCGATTATTTTCGAGATTTATTGGAAACAATGCAATATATGGAAGTAAAAGTAAATAAAATCAATATTCAAATCATTTATATCTATGATTTCAAAATGAAGTTCTCCTACTCTTTTCAACTTTGCAAAATAAAGTATCTCCAGTATTTTCTATCGTCTAAATTAGCAATGCAAACAACTATTTTCGTGGAATACATACTGCTAAATGTGTGGAGAACTTATGAATATTTTTTATCACCAAAGTAGTGAAGAGTTTTGTGTTGCAATTACAATTATTTAGCAGATAAAGTTTTTTGTCAGTTTAGATAACAAACATTTTGTGTTTTAATCGGAATTGAAACATTTTTAATAATAGAATTTTGAACGTTTTTTCTTTAAATAAATTATGTTTAATTTATTTTTTAAATTCATAATCTTAAAATTTGTAAAAACATTTAAGAAATATTTTGCTTTGCATTATCATGAGATATCATAAAATAAACAGTAAAGACAAGAAATTATTTAAGTATAATTTTTTAAAGCGTGTTCATATTTTACAGAGATATTAATATTTCACTGTAACCCCTGATATCTTACGTTAAATAAATGTCGATTATCATAAAAATTAAAATCAACTATTAAGATCCTATCATTTTATATTTTGTCCAACCTCTCAAAAATTTTATTTATGTATTATGATTCAAAAAAATATTTAAATATTCGGGCATTAACAACCTCTTTCTTTTTCGATTCTTAAAAGATATAAGTGTAAATATTTAATCATTTTTAAAGGTGAACATTTGATCATTGTGATATAATTATAATATCTTAAAAGTAATGATTATATTATTAAATGAAGTTAAAATTTGTATTAAAATGCATATAGAATAATGTGACAAATTATCACATCATTTAAAGATTTTTGAACCCTCAATAAAGTTATACTTCTTTGGGAGATTAAAAGAAGATATATGCCTTATTTTAGTTTTGAAAATTTTTAATTTCTTTATTTCAGCAATTCACCAAAAATACTGAATTGATGTATTTTAAATAATTCGAGTTGATATGTCACAGCACTTTCACAAAAATTTGATTTTAACATGCTTGAAATCATTTAATGTTGGAATGTCTTCAAGAGTCTGTTATTAAGCGTTCAAATTACATTTCACTTATATTTTCCCATTTATTAAAATTTAAATTTTATAATAAATAAAATTATGAAAGAATTTAAAATAGTAAAGACAGAATCATTCAAAATTTTACAGATATGGGAAACTACGTTCATGCATGATTATTATTATAAGTCTTGTTTCATTCCAATACAAAATTTCATTCCTTATTCGGACAATTTTTCATTTGGAAATCGCTTCATATTAGGTTTCTTATATACTTTTCGCATAATGTGATAGTTTATAAATTTTGTCTAAATTTACTTTTATGTGCATTCTCCATGATTTTACTTTTATTTATTTAACTCTATTTCGTATTAATATCATCCTTATTAATTGTATCGAATTATTGTTATCTTTATTTGAATAAATATTCTTGTTTTACTTATTTGTTTTTAAAGATCATTTTCATAGATTATATTGTCGCATTCCATTAATTTTATACATAGTGTGTCTTCCATTCTGTTAACTTATTATATCTATCGTTCTGTATAGGATTATCAAAATCATTCAAGAAGTTAAGTATATTTAAAATTCTGATTTCAAAATGTTCACATAAAAATTTTTTTAGGTTTACTCTGCTCACGTTATGAAATATTTAACAATGTTAATTTTTAAATTTGATTAATTATTTTCGTTCTCTCTCATTTATCATTCTATATTTTCGCGCTAAAAATTTATAAGAAATTTGTGGAACAAAAACTTGACATTTTTGATGTTCATTCACATTAATATTAGAAATATGTCAGTCCAGAACATGTCTTTAATGATCCCCCATTAAAGTAAAAAAATTCATCTCTAACATTTATAAATTCAATTTACTCAATCACTTTTGAGAGTTATTGACGTATAGTAAAGTTTTTTGGTTTTAATATTTTTGTAAAAGTACCCATTTTTTAATAATTTGTTTATTTTTATAAAACTAAAAATTCGGTGCAAAGTTTTATAAGGCAAATAAAATCAATATTCCAGGTAAAATTTTGATTTAAACACTTATTTGAGACATTTTGTTTTAAGATAATGAATTATAACGTACAATTATTTTTTACAAATTTCATAAGATTAATCTAAAAAAAGAAATATTAGACTTTGAAAAAACTTATATTTAAGGTTTTATCAATTGAAAATCTATAATTATTCAGCAACAATATAAATCGCACATTTTGATAGAAGCTAATATCGACAGTTAAAACTGTTTACAAATAATAATTTACAAGAATCACCAACTGAAAACATTCCATTTATGCCATTTATGAAAATATTTACATTGAGATGGAGTTTTAAGGTTACTTGAATCATTAAGATTATAACACAACAGTTATAATCTTGTAAAAATTTCGTCTAAAATTCAATATCAATGATTATAAGAAAAACATTCAACCAACCTATTTTCCTTCTATTTAAATTTGAAATATTTTATGTTTAGTGTATTAATAAATGAAATTAAAATTTATAAAACATATATTTCATAAATATATGTCCATTACTTAATATAGATCAAAATCAATGTTCATTTGGCTCAATCATGACCATTTCTTTGTGTTTATCAAATATGTAACAATTGATTTTTATCTTAAATAGATAAATTTAAAGTACTATTCCCAGACGTCTTCCTTTCTCTTGAAATTTCTGAAGGTACAAAAGATCAATAAGTACACCACATCGAATAACCGTATTCTTTTTATGCGAAAAGAAGTTTGTGCAGAGCTCCTTAAATAATATAAAAATACTGCAAATGTCTTCATGCTCAAACTTGACATGAGTTCTTGTAGATTTTTATAGAATGCAAGATTCAAAGTATGACTATATAAGTGATGTATTCCAATGAGATATTGCATAGCTTGGGAAAATTCGCGAAAGTTTTCAATTAGCTGCTGAAGTAAATTACTGCTCAGTTTTTGATTTATATTCGAAATCCCAATTGATTCGAAATGAGATAACAAACTTAACTCATTCAAAACTCTTTCTAGAAATTTAATTTCATGCTTGTCTTTTAAAGTTGATTTAAAATGACCGAAAGTATTTTCTTGATCGAATTCTTTAATCATATTTACCTTTGGTCTGTGACAATGCTTCCAATATCTTAGCTGACTCCAACTACTGTCTATTAAAAAACAGTTAGTAGAACTAGTAAGATGATACAAAGGCGATCCCGTATAAGGTATAGACTCTTTTTCACGTTTAAAAACCAGAGTCAATAATTGAGGATTTTGAGTTATTTTTAACAACTTATTTTCTTTTTTCGATCTCTGCATAGACGTTCTTAAGTAATGGTATCTCTGTAGGCTTTTATCAGTATCTCGAATTTTATAACCCAACGAACTTTTAGATTCAGATCCCTTGTTTTTTAATTCAATGAAATAATTTGGTGAAAAAAAATCGTATTTGAATGGCCGATAAGTTTGAAATAATCTTAAAAGTCTCTTTCTTTTTTCATAATACTTTTTCCCATATAATTTATAGTTCGTCGAAATATTTGATTGATGATTTTTATTCTTGGTCATTCTTTCTGTAAAACTAGATTGTAAAACGTCATTATCGATTGATATTGCATCTAGAGTGCCGAGGTTTTGAACAGGAGTTTGACTTTGAGATATGTCCACTGATACCTTCTCTTACTGGTTGAATCATGTTCTGTAGATATACGTTTTAAATAAAGATTTTGATTTTATATCTTTCAATTTTATCTTTCTGAGATGAGGGGAATAAACAAATTGATCGATTGATTAAAAATAAAAGGAGGAAATATATCTTTTCATCATTTACACACGTCGTCTAATAAACCGATGTTCTCGTAATGTCGCTTAGTTATTGTTTGAAAAGTTTTGTTATAAAAATTTGTTGAGATTTATATGTAAATGATATATTTTAAAAGTGAAAAAAATTAAATTGCTTTAATTTTAACAGAACAACGACGAAACAATCGTTAATTATCATTGTATTTTTTCATTTAAAGAAATGCCCCTAACAAAGCCATGCCTATCAATGTTTTATTTGTTTATGAGATATGAGTTCTATGCGCCTTGACCCAGTCTCTTAATCAAATTCGCATTCATTTCTAATAATTAGATTATAAATCTTTGTATAAGATAAATTAATTGTATTTTATTTGACAAAATATCTGAAAATTAATTATTAACCTATTTAAATTTTGTCATATAATGAAAACTATATCGCTGTTTTTCAAATATGGTAAATTTTTTTATTTGAAGATATATTTATAAGTAGATAATAATTTGGAATATAGCATACTTTCATTTGAAATTTTCAATGATTTGACATCTTATGAACAAAATTTTTAATTAGGTTATTTAAGATAATTCCGTGTATTAAAATGTTGCTTTTTTTGATCTATTTTCATGATCTTTATACTCAATACTATGAATATATTACATTTAATGGTGATGACCAGTGAGCGCTCGAGCGACCACTTGATAAAACTAGTAAGATAATTTTGAGTTATCTTGAAGAGTATTGAGGTATATATTTATTTATTCATTATGGAAAATTCAAATATAGGTTTTTTGACTTATGAACTAATTCCACGACAACACGATCGATCTAATGAGTGGATGTGAGTAATGGTTCAACACTACTTAAAACCTAATTTTGAAAAATAGAGTATGAGGAAGACTCGAGAGATGAATAGAACGACAATATATATCACTATAGCTACTCTGAAGGGTGTAAAACGAACATAACATTCTTTGATAGATAAAAATGTAGTTTTGGCTCATCGATAGCTACAAAAGAAATAAATACGTATTTTCCTTATTTATGGAAGTTGATCATAAAATATTAAAAACATTTTTTTAAAAACGTGAATTGGATTTACAAAAAAGTAAAATACTTTTAAGAAATATTTTAATAATGTGTATCTTATTTAAATTAAGAGAGATATTTGAGAATTATCTCATCAAGATATTTTATCAGATATACTTTGATTTTATTTGGTGATAGATTTCACGAAAAATTTCAAAAGAAACCTCGTAAATACTTAATGAATCAATTTACACAAAATCATTGATGATTTTTTATTTTGAGTTATCTTGAAAATCTTTAAAAGAATCATCTCATTTATTTTTAATTTCTTTGAAGGATTTTACAAGTATTTTTGTCATTTTAGTTTATTCTTGTTTATAAATTTATAACATGAATATCAAAGATATTGAAGAATTCTATTTTGGTTGAACTCTCATAAATGACAAATATACACCTTATATCTTAGTTAAATACTCTACGAGAGATGGCATATATTTTGTTTTAGTTTACTTGCATAATACAGTTTTTATTCGTTTAAATATTTCTCTAATAATGTCATAATAACTAATTATCTTTGATTAATTAATTTTTGGTTATAAATATCCAATTATTTTTTTCCTCAGTTTTCTAGAAATGTGCCATTTCGATTAAACCTATCTAAACAGAATGGTGAAATAAAACTTTGATAATGTGAATATTTTTTCATTTTCAACATTTAAAAAGATAATTTAATTATTATCTTCAACTTATTTGGCAGTAAATAATTTGATAAAACAATTTTCGAATTTAATATCTCGTATTATAAATTTAATGTGCAAAATATAAAGTTGAAATCTCTTAACCCAATAAAATCATACAAATAATATTCTATGAGTATTCTGTTATTTTTTCACTTCATTATGATCAAAAGATAAATTGTGCTTTAACATCTCAGAAGAATGTTAATCGTAGTCTGAGAAACATTCGATCGTTACATTTATTTTTACTAGAAAAATTTTATTCACATTAATTTTATGACGTCATTAAAATTGTTTAACTATCTAATTGATATTATATTAGATTTTAACTTATTCAAATCAGTGTTATTTAATCTTTTAAGAGAAACCTAATGCGATTAAAATGTAGACAAATCTAATTTATACTTTAAAGTAAATTTTTTTATTTTTAGACCTGTCAAATCATCAATATAATACGCCAAAGATAAATTCTACAAAATATACAAAATTATAATTTAATGAGTTTAAATGATAAATTTAAGTCTTAAAAAAGTTATTTAAGCATTAATCATGCTCTATCAGTTTGCACTTTATAAAAATAACATCTATATATTATAAAAATAATCGATTCTCATCTATATAAACACTAGAATAAATGATGTATCAATCAATTTTTCATAAAAATGCTTTTAATTAATTAAAGACTATGATAAGTTCAGCGCAAACTCAGTATCATATTATATGTCCGATACTCTCAAATAATAATAATAATAATATTTAATTTTATTTTTTTAATTTTTTTATATTTTAACATATCTTGTTTCATCTTTTAATAGAATTTATCATTTGAAATTTTAAGGTATTCATGCTCATTGTAATCTGCAGAGAATTAATAATTTTGGATCCAACTTTAATTTTAAAAGTATTTTGTGCATTAATTTCAGAAAAATTTTGTGATTGAGAATAATTTAAGAATATGATCAACCTTATACTCATGAAATCATAAAATTCCAGTTTGAAATTGTTTTGATTTCACTTAAATTAATTGCTTGTATGAATTTTTTCAACAAATAAAAATATTTTTGATATTTTTACTGTTTAAATTCTATTTTTTCGTTCTGATCTGAATGTTCCTTTAAATCGTAAATCTAAAATTCAGGTTACACTCCAGGTAACATTAAATGGATACACATATGAATCTATGAAATTCTTAGAAAATTTGTAAATTTAAATAATATGTTTAATTTTAATAAAATTATTTGATCGTTTTTCCACTTTATATTATGATTTTGAGTTATGGTTATATTAATCTTTCTCGGTTATAAATAACTCAATTTATCTTCTCTTGAGCCTCTATATATTTCACAGAGAAGAAAAAGTATGCTGCTTTTAAAACAAAAATAAAATCAGTCAGATTTAGATGCGCATTCAGGAAAATATCACAAACCTAGTAAAATCGTTCATGGTTGTTTTTAATCCATTGTACGAGATATAATCCATATGCATTAATATATCTTTATGAGGTTTGAACTCTTTTTAAACCACGTCAATGAAAAATAATTTCTTAGAGCGTTCAAGATGTTCGTCATCTTTATTTTTGAATTTAATGTATTTTATACAAGAATTAACTTCTAAGATTTTGAGCGTTGTTAGGAGTTCAATATTCGACAAGAATATATTTGTATTTTTATTGAAAACATTGAATAATGTGATCTTTAGTCATAATGTTTGTTTGTAATGATAATAGCAACTGGATGTTATTCTCTCTTTGAATTCTAATTTTATAGCCGATATTAAAAATATCTGAAATCAATAGTTATAAAGCATGACATTCTTAAATATTTCATGAGAAAGATAATTTCATAAAATTTTACTGTACATGTTTTCTTTCTTTCAAGTTAGCAAATAGTACAATTGAAGAAAAAAAAGTTCGGTTCTAAAATCATTCACTTTTGTTATAAGGGGTTTATTAATCGGTGCTGAAACATTTTTAGATAACCATCAATGAATGTTTCTATTAGTGCGCATTAAATTTAGACACAAAATTTTACTAAAACCATAGCTTGATGGTGTTCTTAGAGGGAGATCACTACATCAATACCTCATGAAGAATTGGTTTTCCGTTTCTATTCTTCCATTCAGACCTTTGTTAACTCGATGAATCTTGTAAACATATTTAGTTTTATGGATCTCTCTTATCATACTGTATATTGTAGCTCTTGTTGGGATAAAATAAACAAAATATGATTATTTTATTCTAAATTCTGTTCGATTAGATTCATTTGATGAGGGGGATGAACATTAAAAAGATTTATCCACAAAAGTTTTTTGCGACGCTAGCTTGTTTTCTGTTTATTAAATATTGAAATCTCTGTGCTTTATTACATATATGCTTCCCATTATCGGTAATCACGTCTTTCTTTTAAGATATATATTACAGGGCACGATTTTAATTTTTACTTTGAACAACTATTGTAAACTGTCACATAACATTTCAATTAAATTGGTATATATAATCTTAAAATTTAAAGGGCATTTTAATTCCAGTTATGTTAAAGATAAATTTGTGTGTGAGAGTAGTATATTCGAATAATTTAGTAGAATTACTTGTGCTATCATTTTCATGTAATGAGCTTAAAAAATACAAACTAACATAATTTGAATGTTTTCTTAAAAACATAAAGTCAAATAGAATTAGCATGGATGGTTAATTTATCCTTTAAATAATATGAAAAGAGGTCAAATTCAGTTATAAAGCGAGTCGTCGCTAAAATAAATTATTTGGAAATTATTTAGGCAAGTTTAATATAAAGAAGAGCATTTGATTAATCAATCAGAATTTATTTTTTACACAATTAGAAATATTAAAGTAATTTAGAAATACGTTATCGCATTTTAACGTCTTCGCCACTGATAAAATAAAAACATCTCTAATCGCCTATGAAAAATCCTAAATGACAAATAAACTTAAAATTTTCATTTTATGATATATTCATCATTTTCATAAAATGGCATTTTCAATAGTTGACAGCAATAACCTTAAAATTCCGTTGGGCATAACCGATATATTTTAAGTTGAATGACTTATAACAACAAAATTTAAGAAAAAAAGTTATAAATATACCAAGTAAATAATTATTAATGGTAAAAACTTTTCCAACATCAGATCAGGGATTGCTCAAGGTCTTTTTTTATTTTAAGAAAAGTAATTTCATATTTCTTCAATATTTGATAAAATTTTATTTTTAGTATGTTTTGTTTGATGTAAAACTAATAATTATGCTCCATTAGTTACATCTTTTATATTCGACGTTTTTCGACTCACGAAGACATGTATGATCTATCAAGAAATTTTAAAATTATCAAAGTTTTGTTCTCCTCTAAGCTTGAATATAATAAAATGATAGAGGCGATGATATATATTTTGAAAACTATGTATCCCATCCATATGTTTCAGATGTTGTTATACAAGAATTGATCCACTGAAAAAAGTGTTTATAATGTCTTTGTTTTTAGTTTAAAAAATCCAAAACCAACTAAAGTCATTTTTATTCGACTCACTGTCTTACCTCAAACATTAGAAACAGTATAGTCAGTCAAGCGTTTTTCGAGATTAAAAGCTTCTTGAAAATATTAGAGAAAGAATTATAAAATTCAGTGTTCATGGTTTGTTTTGAACAAAGTAATTTAGATATTTTATACAAAAAACAGATCCATATCCTTTATAATTCAGCAATCTTTATCAAAAATTACACCTCGAATGAATTTCGAAACATTTAGAATAAGTTACATATTCTACATAGATAAAATCAAAGAAATCATGATACATATTCAACACAAGCCATAGATTTGAAAGAAGGCGATAATCTAAATTTCATCAGAATTTTTTAATGACGAGTAATGATGCATGAAATGAATTTAAACCAGTCAGAAATTATCACTTCTGTTTAAAATTAAAAACTGATGTCGCAAGCAGCCAATATTTTGGAAGTATTATAAAAATTAAAATGTTTCGATTTTAAAGATTTCAAATATTTCAGATCACTACTTATAGATGAACATGAAATTTGATTTTAGAGAATATTTTGATTGACTTTATAATTTAAAATCATCTGGATACACATAGACATGGTCATAAATATGAAAAATTATTAAAAGTATTACCTCGTAAGCTGATCGATATCTTTCGATAGTTATCTGGAAACAATGCAATATCTTTGAAATAAAGTAAATAAATCAACATTTAAATTATTTGTCTTAGACTTTAAAATAATGTTTTGTACTTTTATCCACTTTTAACAAAAAAAGTATATTTACATTTTTCAATCTTTTAATAATTTTGAGAATAAAGTTTTTCATAAATACATACTTCTAAAAGTGTGGAGTATATATCGAATATTTTTAGCATCAAAAGTTGAAAAGAGTATTATGTAAAATGAAAGTTATTTTGTAAATAATGTTTTTGTCAATAAAGAAAGCAAAATTGTGTTTTAATCGAATCTAAACATATTTTGATTTTAATTGTTTTTTTTAAATGCAAATGATGTTTACATTTATTTTTATAAATTCATAATTTAAATATTAAAACATTTTAAGATATATTTTGCTTGGATTATCATGAGATAAATTAAAATTAACGATTGAGACAAGAAATTCTTTAATTTGTAGTTTTTAAAATTGATCATATTTTGACAGAGATATTAATATGTCACTGTAACTCTTATACCTACGTTAAATAAATCACAAATATCAACAAAGTTAATATCAAATGAATTTCTTTAATTTTATATTCAGTCTAATCAATCATAAATTTTAATTTATTTTATGATTCAAAAATAATTATAAAATTACCACTTTTAACATGATCTTTCTTTTCAGAAATTTTAAAATATGTAAGTTTAAATGTTTTCAAGTTTTATGAAAAGAAAATTAGAGATCCTTGTGATATAATTATAATATCTTTAAAAGTAATTAGATTATATCATTAAATGATGTTAATTCTTCTTCTTAAAATCTCTAAAATATACAAAGAATAATATGACAAATTATCCTATCATGAATAATTTGAATCATCAATCAAGTTATATTTCTAAGTGAGATCAAAAAGAGGATTTAGCCTTATTTCAGTTTGTTACATTTTCTATTTTTTAGTTAGCTTTTGCTCAAAAATGTTTAATTCTTGAATTTTAATTATAATTGAGTTGATCCTTAAAAAACATTTTCACATAATTTAGATTTTAATATGCTTGAAAACATTTTTACATTAAATGTTTTCAAACATCTGTTATCTAGCGGTCCAATAGCATTTCATTAATATTTCTCACTTTTTCAAACATATATAATATAATAAATAAAATAATAGAATAATTTCAAATAGTTAACACAAATCTGTTTATAATTATACAAACATGAGACTATATTTATGGATTTTTTTATCAAAAATCTTGATTAATTAAAATGAAAAAGTCATTTTCTTAATTCTTCAAAACACGCTCGCCTCATTTTAATGTTTTGTATATACTTTTCGTCTATGTTTGCAGTTTTCAATTTTATTTAATTTTGGTCTATATACTCTCAAAATGATTTTACAATTTTTTGTTGCCCTATCTTTCGTGTTAATGTCATTTCATCTCATTTTATGAATGGTATCTTCACTATCTATGTAAAAATAATTATTCTGGTTTTCAAAATTTTTATTAAAGGTTGATTTCATGTCAAATTCACGTTTTCCATTCAGTCCTCTTTTATGTCAATGGTCTCTAAAGGGGATTTGTTGTACTATTCAGGAAGTGAAATGATTTAAAATTTTTACATAAACTAGTTCACGTATAATTAAAAATTTTTATTGTTTTGAGATATTTTTCTTCAATAACAATGAAATATCCAACACCTATTTTTAATTTAATGAGTAATTTTGATTCTTTCACATTTATCATTCGATATGTACTCCTGGTATAACGTTTATAAAAATAATAATCAAAAAAATATTTAAAAATGTCGTTTTTCTTGTTCTTACCAAATGATATTAAAAATGTTCGAAACATAACTTATCAGTTTTATTTTTTCCCATTAAATTCAAGAAATTTATGTGTCAATAAATAAATTACATTTACTCAACTATTTTGAGAGATATTATGAGACGAGATAATTTTTTTCGTTTTAATTTTTATTTGAAAAGATCTCAACTTTTAAATCATTAAAGGTTTATCGAAAATCAAAAATTGAGTTCAATGTTTTCTAAGGCATTTAAAAAAAATATTAGGGGTAAAATTTAAATAATACACTTTCTTGAGATAATTTGTTTTCAGATAATGAATTATGATATATAATTATTTTTTTAATTAATAAGATTTATCTTGAAAAAGAAAAGTTGGATTTTGAAAAACATATCGTTTTAAGATTTTATCTTTTGCTAATCTGTATCTATTTAGCAGTAACATAAATAATCCATTTTGACAGAAGATATTGAAGGTTAAAATAGTAGAATAATTATTAGTAATGAAATAAACCAACTGAAAACTCTCCATTAAGTCAATAATGAAAGAGTTAAGCTTAACTATATTTTATACAGATTCACTTTTTCAAAGAGATTAAAAATCAGAATTTATTATCTTATATAAAAAGGTTGAAGTTAATATTGAAGTATCTGAGAAAAGAGCTAAAAAAATCAATTTTTGCTTTAATTCATTTTAAATCTTTTCTATTTCATGTATTAATATATGAAAAAAGTTAGAATATTTATAAAATATGTATTTCAAATATATGTAAATTTTTGAATAAGAACGAAATCAATGTTTATCTGGCTAAATCATGACCATTTCTTTGTAGGTATAGAATATGTATTGTTTGATTTTATTATTAGATCATAACATTTTAAATACTTTTCCGAACAATCTACCCTTTTCTATAAATTTCTGACAGTACAAAAGATCAAAAATTACTCCACATCGAATATGTGTCTTATTTTTACGTCAAAAGAATGTTGTGGAGAGCTCCTAATATAAGAGATAAATACTGAAAATGTCTTCATGCTAAAATTTGACATGATTTCTTGTAGATTTTAATATAATACAAGATTCAAACCATTAATATATGCGTGATGTTTTTCAAAGAAATATTTCATTACTTGCGAAAATTCGCTAAAGTTATCAATTAACTGCTGAATTTTAGACCACTAATTTTTTGAATTATATTCAAAATTCCACGTGATTCGAAATGAGATAAAAGACTTGGCTAAGTTAAAATTCTTTCTAGAAGTTTTATTTCATGTTTGTCTGTTAAAGTTGATTTGAAATGATAGAAAGTATTTTCTTTTTTAAATTATTTGAATATTTTTACCGATTATATCTGATAAGTTCTCAAATTGCTTATCTGACTAGAACTACTGTCTGTTTAGATACAATCAGAAGAACCAGTTCTATGATACAACGGCTATCCCAAAACTGTCTCAGTCTCTTTTACGTGTTTATAAATCAATGGTAAAATTTAAGGATTTAGAGTTATCTTCAACTCTTTATTTTCTTTTATCGATCTCGCTTTACTTGTTCCTATGTATTTATGCCTCTTTAAGTTTATCAGAGTATCTAGAATTTTACAACATTGAGAAATTATCGATTCAGATTTCTTCGTTTCCAATGCAAGGAAATTATTTAGTGAAAAATCGTATTTGGATGGTTGATAAGTTTGAAATAATCTCAAGAGTCATTCTTTTTTTCATTTAACTTTTTTAAAATATTAAAACCATATCGAAGAAATATCTGAAACAAGATTTTTACTCACTGTCATTATTTCTGTCGAACTAGATTGAAAAACGTCTTTATCGATTGTTATTTCATCAGGAGTATGGATATTCTTAACAGAAGTTTGACTTTGATATATGTTTGCTGATACCTTCTTCGCTGGAGAATCATGTTCTGTAGATTTAAGTTCAAATAGAATATTTAAATCTTGATTTTAATTTTATCTTTCTTGGGTACATGGAAGTTATCAATTGATCGATTAATCAAAAATAAGAGGAGAAAATATATCTTTCAAATCATTAACAAGTCTTCTTTATGCCGATGTTTTCGTAATGTCGCATTATTATGGTTTTATATTTTTTTGTTGAAACAATATATGTTTTTTCTGTGATATACATATTTATAATAGTTAGGGTACGATTCGCCGAAATAATAATTCGCCGACAAAGTCAAATTATTTTTAACCCCTCTTTTTTCAAAACAAAAATAAATTTTTAAAACTCATAAACTGTAATTTTTAACGGTTAATGCACATAGTCACATACTTTTAAATAAATTATCTTATTTTATAACTAACTATTAACATAATTTTAAATTAAACAATCAATTTTATTGAATCTTTAAGTTCTTCAAGTAGTTCATGCAAATTTAACGTTCTATTCTCTTATAAATCCCACAATCTCTTGATTTTTTCATCGTGTAAGACATAGATCCTCTTCCTAGCCTTCTGTCTTCCTCCTCCAAGAAGTATTCTCAATTCAATATTTGTGTAAATTTGAATTTGTTTTTAAATGGAACCCACTTCACAAAAGCTTGCCGTGCTTTTATTTTTTTATTAAGTTTCGCATGGAAACCTTCAGCCGCATTATTTGTTCGTCTACGTAAATCACTAAAATGATTCCCGGACTGCCTGCTGAATAGGCTGTCGTCTGCGCGTCAAAGCCAATTGTTTTCGATATACGTTTTAAGCTCGTCACAAGCGGGATCACCTGTTTGCCAAAGTTGTAGAATATAATCCCACGCTGCATCAATGCTTTCCAATGGGATTATAGGCAAAGCAAAGCATAATTAAACACGACGCCTAAAATTAGGGTCCTCATCGAACATATCAGTCAACCCTAAGCTTTGAACTCGCCTCCAAATAGCTTGTCCAAAGTGAAAATAACAACCACGAAATTCCGGTTCGGATAAAATCTCACGAGCTGCATTGTAGGCAGCTTTCTCAGTCTATTTAAATCCGTCGAGGAGAAAAATCGATGTTCTTCTCAGAAAGTTTCTCTTTGACGATATTTAGCATTTGAGTGTATGCTACCTGGGTTTTACTCTTCATAAAACAGTAAATAAGAGGAAAACATCGACGAGAAAAGACACCGTGCAAGATGTAAAGCTGAATGAATGAAGTTGAAGAGGATTTATAAGTCCCATGCATTACAATACTAAGGTTTCGTAGGTTCGTGAATCGTTCAATGAAAATGGAATCTGCTAAAACAACCAACGCATCTTCTCCAAATGAAACATGCAATAACATGTTGACACTTTCAGGAAGACGGAAGAAATCCTAATTAAAGGAAGCACAATCACGAACGATTCCAATTTGTGCGAAATCCTTTTTACACCTATAGATAGAAACTTTTAGTGTCAAACGAGGGCAAGTGAGCAGCAACATCAGGAGAATAAGACGCTACAAGATAGGTTTTAGCACAGTCATACACGTCTTGTATCGAACTGTAGGGATCGAAGGAAACCATCTCCTTGATCTTAGACTGCAGTTGTGATGTTATATAACGAATTCTCCGTTGTTTAAATGAATGTGCGTCCTACTGACATTCATTAAATTTTGGTTTAGAGTGGTGGCAGTAACACTGCAGGTCTCCGTCTTCCACGCCCAATAACACTAACCGTTGGCTCTACGTTTTTTAATTCTGAAAATGAATCTAGAAACTGTAAGAACTTCGTGTTCTTTTTCGATTTTTAACCCCTGTTCTCCTTCCATTTTTTAGGGGTTAAAAATTATTTGATTATGTCGGGAACTTGTTCATAAGGCGAACAGTTACGTAACGAAAATTTAAACAAAAAAATTAAGTTTTTTTGAAATTTATCAGGTATAATCGATGTTTTTAAATTAAAAGATTCATGTTTATTTATTATTTGTAAAAATATTATCATGAAAGTAATAGCTCAAAACTAATATGCTTAAAATTGTATTAATTGAATTAAATTTAACTATATTTTGATTCTATCGATATAATTTTCACCAAATTATTTTTTCATGTGTAATTTTGAAATATAATTTACCATACTTTCAGATAAATATTATTTATGATTTTGAAATTTTTTTTAAAAGTCGTAAATAATAAGTACAAATTATTTGTTAACTTGTATATAAGATTTATAGATTTTTATCTGACAAGTTACTTATGTAATTTTTTGGACCAACCTCATACTTATAAAAACATTACTTTCCTTTTTAAATTTCATTATTTTTCCAATTTATTTTGAAGTTAAGGATAAACAAATTTAGCATGTATAAAACGTAATAAAATTAAAATAGTTTTTAAAATGCAATAAAGATTTATCAAAATGAGAATATAATTTTCTTTTAACACTCATTGATCCTTTTTTTCAATCTTTCGAATTATTTTGATAATATCTGAACATAAACACAAAATTTATACTTTCTGAATCGTTGTAAATAAAATGTTTAAATAAATTTCACATTCAGTTGATTCATTTACCAATTAGCTAAACCAAATTTGATGAAAATTAAACTATTAAGTAAGTCTTAATTTTACAAGAAGCAAATTATGACGTTTCTTACAGTAAATAAGAACTCAAAAATAAATTTTAAGTAGTGGCAGATAATAAACATTTGAATTATCGTTAAAACTTTTTACTTAGTGATGTAACTAAAACAGGAATTAACTATATTTTTACCATAAAACGACCAAAAATATTTTTAATTTCTGTTAATTAAAATTATATAAAACATTTTTAGGTTTTTCTTTGGTAAAAAAAATCTAAACATATTTTAAATATATCATAAAAATATTTTTCAACTCGAGCTTGCTTATTTTGATTAGCGCTTTTCTCGTTATAGACGCAATTAGATTTGGATTGATAAAGATTATCAATTTTTTGAAAGCTCGCATAGATCTCTGTCAGTAAGCATTCAAAAATATTCAACAGCATTCACCATTATTGATGAGTAGTTTCAACAAAAATGAACATAAGTACTGTTCATAATCACTTACTTTATTGAAAATATTATGATAGATAGAAAGGTTCAATCATATTTGAAAATTTCATAAAAAAAAGATCTTAAATTTTTAAATAGAAATATTTAATAATTCAGTTACGATTGATGCTTCATATAATAATTAAGAAATTCCCCTATCTATTGAATTACTTTATTCTTTTCCAACTAAAACATTTTTGATGAAAATGAATTGATTAAATTAACTTCTAAATTATTTTTTATGTTCTGTTTATATGTATTTACTGATTTAATGTGTAAAATTATATCAATTAAATTTTTTCTTGAATAAATCTAAGTTGATAACTCTTCAAATTTAATAATTATAGATATTTTTTGAAAACAGAAATTTCTACACTTTTCAATTATATTTTTGATTGTATCAAATAATTATCATTAAGAATAAAAAATATTTCTATATTTTCAAAAATTCAAATTTTCATTGATTATATTTTGTTAAAATCTATATAGAAAAATTAATTTAATTAATTAAAATTATTTTTATGAAAAAGTATAAATCTTAATATATATTTTCATTAACTCTTTTTTTAATATGAAATTTCTTACCAACTAAGTAATTAAACATCAGATGGAATTATTTATTGGACTAGATAATTACAGTTTTGCAATCTTATGTCTCATATTCTCAACGAAAAAGGATAGCTGGATAAATATGCATATAAATTACAACACTTCTTTATGCTCAGCTCTTTTATCGAAAACGTGAATATATAACTTTTAATTAATAAAGTTTAGAACTGTTTGCTTCATCTTAACTTCCAAAAAATTTCTTTTATCTTGTATTATGATCACTTTACCGAATATCAAATGTTAAATTTGTAAATCTTATTATTCATATAATTATAAATACCGAATTTTATGGTTAGATTCTGACTAAAATTTCCAAATTTATGTCTTTTGAACAAACCTTTATCACTGAGAAAAAAACAATTTAAAGATAATATCGATTAAACTAAAATTTTCATATAATTTGGTGTTTGAAATTTAATTTCTTCTGTAAATCGTTTTAAAAGATGTGATTTTTAAAATTAAATATCTAATATAATTGTAAGTAAATTTTAATAGATATCTGAAAAATTATTTTTCGATGTGTTATAAATTTTTGTGTGATCGTGAAATATAATATTTATCAGTGAATTATATTTCAAAATGTATGATAAAAATCGCTTGTGTCATGATAAATCTATCGAATTTAATGTGTTGACAAAATCCTATTTCGTTAAATAGATTCGAAAATTTGTAGAATGAATCATCACGTGTAATAAACCAGTGATAGATATTGTGAACTTTTATTTCTGATTAAATATATGAATTTTAAAATTTTAAAATCACCGTTTTTATTAACTTTTGAAGTTGGAATGTAGACTAAAACAACTAATATTATTTTAATCATTTTTATATCACAATTCATTTATTTTTCAATCGATTTAGCATGACCAAATCTTCGATAAATTTGATATTTAATTTATAGCCGAAATAAATTAATATAATATCAAAAAAATTATTCGTTCATTCAAACATTTTCGATAAACATCGAATGTTATTATTAATTTTGTTTTTATTTGTTGTTAAAAATAATTAAACAACAAAACTCTCGTGATTTTGACATGAAATGAAACCTTTAATGACTATATTTATATACAAAAATTATTGCTTTTGAAATTATTTCAAGATATATTTTTATAAATACCATCAAAGTGATTTCACATAGTTTATCATGACACTAACAATCATTTTCTTCATATTATTTTATCAGGATGATAATTTTAATTTGAAGATAGTTGACACATTCAAAGCCAGTTTTAAATTTCAATGAAAAATAAGAAAATATTTGTATATTTTTCGTTATGAATTATTTTTCAGTGTTTAGTGTGCTCATTTTTATAAATGAAATAATGAGACAGATATCTGGAGTTCTACTTATATTTTATCTTAAGTTAACAAAATTCTGTGTAAATATATTTTTCATCTCCTACGTATTATGAACACAATGTTATCTTATAAGATAGTTTCATTTATAATAAAATGTATTTTATCGTTAGCTGAGATTTGATAAAATCCGTAATTTTTTAAACATTATTAAATTATGTTTATTTTGAATATAATATATGGTTACATAAAAAGATTAATTATCAATGAATAATAATTTAGAGATTATTTAAATTTATTTTGAAAAAATGTTAATTTTTATGATAATTTTAATATAGTCATGAATATGATCTGTTTATTTGAAAATTATAAATCTAGTAAATCCCATTTTTCAGTAAAATTTCCTATAAATGGATCAATAATCTGTTTTGGATTAAAAAATATCAAATTTTAGTATTTATTTTTTATTTTAATTGAAAATATCATAGTTATTTTTTAGAATTCTGAGCAAATTAAATTTATATCGATTTTAATTTCACAAATAACTTTAATAAGAGATTAAATTGTCAATCAAAATAAATATGTTGCTTTTAAAATATTTAAATAATATTTTTACTATGTTTGCCTAGTTTTAAAACTATTTTTGTATATTTTTATTATTTTATACGACATATGGGATGCAGTATCCAAAATTTTAAACAATAAAAATGTGTATTTAGTATTTGATTCATAAATACTTTTTTTCATTGGATTAGCTTTGATTTGAAATGATGATAAAGATGAATGATATTTAAAAAAATGTTGATTAGATCAAAAAGTGCCAATTTTACAAAAGGAATTAAATGGAGTAAATTATCAATAAAATATTATTGTTTGTTTTCTGTTTCATGATTCATTTAACATATCGAAAAATCGACATGATCACATGTACTTGCAGCATAACCAACTTTTTTGAATATTTACGTTGCAGAAAATACATAACACGGAGCTTTAAAAAACATATATTGTAATTCTAAATTTTTCATTAGAGAAAATGTATTTTATTAAAATTTCAAAAATTATTATCTTCAAACCATACAATCTCAATAAATAGTTTGCCAATAATTTTTTTATCGTTGTTGATATTTTAGCTATGCGGTTTTGAATGACGGAAATATAAGACGTGTAGAGAAGTGCTATGGATTAAAATTTTGGAATTATATTTAAATTGATTGATCACATAGAATCAAAAGATATAGAAATTTTTTAATTTATCTTTTTTTGTCACTTATAAAACTTTATTAGATGTATCTGGTTTTTGTTTCTCAATATAATTATTAATATTTACATTTTTTGTGAATTTATTCTTACTTTTATAAAACATATTAAAATTTTTTGTACTTAACACGTAAGATATTATTTAGGCAATATTTAACCGACATCAAATAAATTCATACATGAATTTATAATCAAAACAATAATATAATTTTGAGAAAACGTAAAATCAAAGTTTATAATGTCGAAAACACAATCTACTCAATTTCAAATCATGCTCGATTTTATATACTTATTGAATCTTTAAATCATGTAAATATGGCGCAATTGAGTGAAAAGTATTTCGTTTTTTTTCATGAAAAATATCGAGCGTATAAATATTTAAAGAAAGTGAGAATACCTAAAATTGAAGCTAAGCGCTCGCAGTAAATATTAAAGAGCAGTATTAATCGTTGATTTAACGCGAAAAATTTCTTATTTTCCAAATTTAAAAAAGAGAATGAAAATAGAAATTAAAGAGAGATGTGATAATATACATATCCGGCTATCTTATATGTTTTCTTGAACATCAAATTAATAATATTGCATATTTACCAACGAATCGAAGTTCAATTGTGATTAAAAGAATTACACAGTTATTCAATTTTATCAATGATCCAAGCCTAAATTAATTGTTGGATCTAGGAAATTTGGTTTATTGAATCAGTTGGGGTACTTTGAGCATATAGATGAAAGAAAAAACAATGAAATATTCGCATTTGTCTTCTAAAATATATTATAAAAAATAAATTTCAAAAACTTTTTTTTACTATATGGGATGTAAATTTTTCAAAGATGTTATATTTTAATATTTATTTAAAATATATGTCTTATACTAAAAATTTCTGATGTTCAAAAATTATAATTTGAAATTTGAATATATTTTATATGTTGGACAAAACATATCTTATTATGGAAGTCTTGAATTGTGAACTACGAAGAAATAATCCAAGTATTTTTTTCAATTGAACTGAAATTATATTTCTTAATATCATCAACAAATTTGAGATAAATAAATTGAATGATTTCCAACAAGTAATAATTATTGAGATATAACAAAATAAATATTATTTACTTCAAAAAATAAAGCGTCAATTCCAGGACTATAATTTCAAAAATCGAAACTCAGAATTCATACTTATTGATAAATTAATCTGCTAAAAACATTTTTGCGTTTTATCAGAAATACATTTAGATTTTATTATGATCCTAACTGATCATAGTTTTTTGTGTTTGATTACTTATGTATAATATTTAAGTTTTAAAGAGTTAAACACATAATACTTCACTCAGTTATTGATCACTCACATGTCTTCATCTCTAAGTATGCGTCAGCATACAATTTTCTAATAATCGATAAATATCATCTATCTCGCTAGAGAACTATTTGCTAATTTCATGAAAGATTGTATTGGAGAATATATGTATTCTGATTTATTTATACCTGTACAAGTAAAAAAGTTAAAATAATTCTGTGTTACGTGGTCTGCCAACACGGATGATTATTAACCATATTAATCTAACTTTTTAAGTTTAGTAACAATATATGCTGATATAATAACGTTAGGAATTTGGACAGAAGAAAAATCGTATTTACATTTTTTGGAATAATGAATATAAAACGCAAATAATCAATAGTTCAGCATATCTTTCGATGACAGTAAATATCAGGGAAATCTAATTTTTAACAACAATGAAATAATGATAAAACGGGATCCTCAACACAATCATGAATATAACAATGAAAATATTAGATCAATAAGTTGATGCTTATATGAATAGTTAAAGTTTATGTTATCAGATACGACAATTTCGGTTCTAGTCACTGTATGTACTCAGCTTGAATTAGAATTCTCTTCGATAAAATCGATAAAAATGTCTCTTAATAGGTTATTGAAAATAAAATGTTTAACGTTGAATTCTAAGTTTTCTTAACTTTCTTCTTTGAAATACAAAATACATCAAATTAAATATTGAAGATGAATTTCAAATCATTTTCAATTATTTCTTTTCAGGCATAGATTTAGTTAATATAATGAACAAAAACTGTTTTGCTTTAGTTCGAAGAGTTAATTTGCAGTGAATAAAAAGGAAATTCAATTATTACAATCCAGTTTTTTTATTGAAAAATTTAGATTTCGAAAATTTTACCAGAAATAAATCTCGCAGCCATTAACTGCCCAGATAAAAAGAGAAATACGCTGTATATAATATTATCATTGATGAAATTATGAATATTTAGTTTCTTGGCTATAACAACAAGAATAGTGGTCGATTTATCATAGACAAAAGTGTATTTTAAACCGAATATTTATACTAAATTATCGTTAGCCTCTAAAATACCGTATATCATGTGTTAAATTCAGAGTTTTACAAAAGCAGTGTGAAAGAAGTCTGTTAAAGCAATGAAGCAGTTAAGGTGACTTTCCTTTGTAACTTGGTTAAGTTATGGTTCCTTTAAACAGATATTATGGGTTCTTTTTTGACCATATTTGACATCATGGTTGACATTGAGAAAAAACTGGAGCTTCTGAGATTTTTTAGATACATATATATTCGAAACTGTTTGGTGGAATAATGCGAATAATAAAACCGCGTTGAAATATTTCCAATCTAAAAATGAAAAATTTTCTCACTGGGTATAAAATAGTACCTAAATCTGTAGAAATCTATAATCGTGAGGACAGGATATTTTAATGGTATATTCAAAAAACTATAGACTATTTTGAATGAAATAGGATAGGAAGTGGAGATATAAAGAATAGAATGTTACTGGAAATATTTGGTTCTGGGCTATATTCGCAAGTAATATTTTAGGTACTTAAATAAAATGTGAAAAATGCTGCCGCTCTATACTTTGAATGAAATTCTAGTTGTTTGCTAAGAGTTGCGCGTTTATAAAATTGTAAATTGAATTTTGAAAGTAAATTCGACTTTGAAATAATAACCAATTCAAGATATTTTTTATTTATACTTATTCTGTATGGTGAAGTAAAAAAGTGATAAATTTTGAAAAGCCTATTTAAAAAAAATCAAAAATGCAGTACTCATTTTCTAAATAGTTTTGACAAGGTTATCTAATTCGATATTTGTCTCAATTTGAATTTTTTTTAACGAAAATGTCCTAGAAGATACAATAAGAAAAGATAAATAAAATTACATCCAATTAAAGACTCTTGAGATATTGAATATCATGAAAGTATGAGTAAAACATCATATAAAACCATTGTAAAATAACGTTAAAGTTAAACAAGACGATTTGTGAAAAAAACTATCATTCCAAATCTATATTAAGAACATTCTATGTCTTTTTTTTAATTACCTCAAGATAAATGTAAAACACATCGATCATATTCAGTGTCTAATATATATAACATTTAATCAAACATTGAAGTAATAAGTGTTAAATTATTATTCGAATCTTAAATTACATTTTTAAATCTTAAGATTTTTCTATTCTGTTAAATGTTATCGTACTAGCTTATAACAGAGAACTAAAAATTAACTGATATCATAATTTATATTTAAAATGTATCATATATTGAATTAATATAAAATCATTCGCAAACATATTCTACATAATAGTATCTGTAACAGATACTTTTTCTTTATTTATTCATACGTCATTCAAATATAACATACATTTATTGATTTTAAGATATTTATTATGGTTTCTTTCTACAAATTAGAACTAGAAGCTGTTTTTAAGTAACAATCAATAATAAAGGATAGAATATTATTGTGCCATTTGTTATTTTTTAAAAATTCTAGATAATATATGATTTAGACGCACATTCCTTTTCTACATAAACAAAATAAAACTTTTATTTGATTATTGTGCAATTGCTAAAAAAGATAATTACACTTTCAATATTGTTAATTTTTATTTTAAATGTAGAAATAACAAAATAATATCATTTATTATCTATATATAAAAAACAACAAATTACTCATATTTAGTCTTACGAATCGCTAATTGACTTTTTTAAGCTTGTTGAAAACATAAAACTGAAATCTGTGAAAACGTAAAAATTTTATATTTCTCGAATTTCGAGAAATAATTTCTTACTAAATAAATATGTTTCAGATGTCTGTTAGTATCTAAATAATTATGATTTACAATAAATTTTAAAAAATCATATTTAATGTAGTAAATTTTTCCACAGCTTTTATAAAAAGTCTAAATCTAAAAAATATATATATTCGGACGTTTCAAAATTCAAAATAACAATGCAAAAGAATAAACTATGATATATAAAAAAGTAATATATATTTAAGGAATATAATAAAAACATTAAAGTGTTAAGAAACAAGCATAAGAAAATGAAATAATATAAAATGTTAGATAAATAATTTTAATTTATATAGTGAGTTAATAAATTCACAAAATCAAAAAGATTATTAAGTTCCAGACACATTTGAATAAAATGCTCTTTTGAACTAGGTAATACTAAAAATTAAGAAAAAATAATTTTTCTCTGATTAATATTTCTGTTTTTTTTAATTCTATATATTTTTTCATATTATATTTGTGTACTTTTTAATTGCAAAATTAATAGTATTGCGGTGACCATTCGCGGAAAGCAGATGGAGATTAGCGGTTTATTAATCATATAAATTGTTTTTATGAATTAAAAGATTTGGTGTGCGACGGAAAATTTTTAGCTTTTAAAATTTTTTCATTTTAAGTTACATTATATAAATATTGAAATTATGAAATTTTTTTATAAAACATAATTATTAAAATAGAAGTGTTTTCATTGCAATAATAAAGAATATGAATAGATTCACGTGCGAATATTGTTCTAGATAATGTTTGGGTATTTCGTGGCTTTTTCAAAATATTTATCGAAAACATTTTCGCGTTTTACATATTTTTACTCTGTTTTAAATACATAATTTTTTCCCTTTACATTTCAATTTTTTAAAATGAATTCAGAAAACATATATACAATAGAAAAGGCGAGAAATTCAAGAATCTTTTTTTACTCAGATTATGAAATCTTTGAAAAAGGTAAAGTTTGATTTCAAAATTGTATATCAAAAATGGGAAATTTCCATAAAAAATTATAAGTGTGAAAACAGTGAGGAAAACAAAATTTTATGTCATTTCTGGGGTAAATTAATGATAAAGTATTATTTTCATCGAATGTCGGTAGATCAAATTCATGAATTAATATTTGCAAACTGTGAATTTTGTAATCAAAACATTGAAGTATTTCTTTCACTTGAATATTTGACAGAGATCTGGAATAAAATAAAGACCAAAAGTTTTTTATCGTACAGTTCATTTATGTTTTTTCTTAAAAGAATGAGCAAAAATTATTCAAATAATTTTTTGAGCATTACTGTATGGAAACATTTTCTATCAGAAGTTTTCATAGGAACTTATCTTCAAAATAAATCTATTATTCAAAAATATGATGAAATTTTATTCCTATATACAGAACTATTACCTTTAAAACCTTTTTATTTACAAATTAAGGAAGGTAAATTCTTTTAGCCGAAATTATGACTCACATACTCATCAGATTAATGAATTACAAACCTGAAATGTATGACTATCATAGACTGAAAATTGGTATTATTAAACCATTGTTATCTTTTATATCTAGTGAGTTAGATTTCCAGATTTCGTCAAACTATTCCATGTTAATAATTTTGAATATTGATATTTTAAAATTTATTATCACAGTTAAAAATAATTTCTCAAACTTTAAAAATTTATTTAATTTCTCGAAAAAAATTGCAACTATTACCAAACATAAAATTGATGAAATTTCTAGAGCTGGATTAGTTTTTCCATGTCAAAAAATAACTGAAAATGTATTTGAGTATATGATAAAATTTTTATTTCATTATAAAATTTATTCAGAGTGTTTTCAAGGAATTATGATCAGATACTGTCTTTTATGTGAGTCTGTTATGTATCACTTCAATTCCATTATACGTCCATATGTTTCCACAATTTTTTTTTACTTTACAGACAACAGTCCAAACATTAAAGATTTCGATTTCCAATTTTATTTATTATTTCTTCCTTTTTTCACCCAAATGGTAAAAGAGGGATACTTTTCTCAACAATACATATCTGAAAACGTTCAGTTAATTTGGAATATCACAACTAAAGTATTGCAAAACGAATTTACATTTCATTTGATGACGTCAAACTCAAGTCTTGTTTTATGTTATTGCTTTTCTACCTTAATATGGGCAATTCTTGAATCTATAAAAATCGATAAATCGTGTCAACTCTTTCTTTCAATTGCTTCTATCATTGATAAATCTTTAATATTTACATTTGTTAGCCATCAAGATGAAAAGTGCATAACTTACTATCTTGGCGCATTTTTGAATATCGTTCTAGAGTATAAAAACGATACAAACTTTATATATTTTATCAAAAACTATATTGAAGTTGATTTTAATGGGGCTTTTAATAAATTTTTGAGTTTAATTAACATCAAAATACGTAATTTACTTCAAGAAAATTTTTTAATAAAAAGAAGTTGTAAAATACCAGATACATTTAATTGGTATTTTGAAGACAAAGATATCTTTGACACACATCTAATCAAATTTACTTACAAAATCATCAAATCTTATGATTTAAATCAAAAATCATTAGTTCAGTAATTCCGAACCATGAACTCAATTCTTATGTGTTTATTATTTTTTATGCTTCAAAATAAATTCACATCTATCTTAGTGATAAATGAACGTTAATTTTGAAAATTTAAAGCTTAATATTCATTATTTCTTATTTTTTTGCATTTCAAATGTTTTAATACATCTCCCCAAAAAGACTTTTTTCACAAAATACTCATTCATCTTAGAATGATATGAATATAAGTTAATTTAATATATAAACTCGAAAATAATGTTCAGATTAATATTCTCCTTAACCATACTATGCTAGTGATCGTAGGACAGATTTTTTAATGAAATAGGGAGAGCCAAAAATTTATATCATTTTTTCACTTTTTAAAATAATCTGAAAGATAACACGAAGCATGAAAAAAAATTTCAGATTAATTTTGATTGGTGTATTTATAAATTATTCATGTTTTTAGAAAACTAAACTTAATTTAAAATGTAACATTCTGAAAAATATGATTTGTATTATGTTAAATTATCGTATTAGAAGATATTTAAGTTCTTTAAAAAATATTTGACTGAAAATCGTATCGCAAAATAGAGGCAATGATATTTTGCAGATCTTTAACATGATATCAAAGGTTTTGTCAAGCACAGACTCCCCTTTAAATATTATTTTTATATAAGAGAACATAAATGTAAAAACAGTTGATACATACATGTTAAAAACTGTAATGTAAATAATTTATTATTCATTTTAGGAAACTATTTAAATATTTGTCTTTGTATGAGTTATATTATAAAATAAAATTTACACTTAAAATTACAATTTGTTCTTTTATAAAATTGAACCCTAGATCTTAATAATTATGATTCACCGAGACAGATATTTTAAAAAAATTGAATTAATTCTTGAAAATTAGTTATATCCTTTAACATTCTATTTTTAAAAAAAGAATTACTTAAATAAAGTTAATATATTATTTTTCTTTATTGTCCAAAATAGATACTTATTGGTGTTTTGGTTAACAAGGTGATTTGTTTCTATTTTGGACATGAATTTAAACTCTAATAATTACAAACATTATCAACAAAATATTGTTACAGATGATAAAAAAATTACATTAAATAAATAAAACATATAAAATCAACAAAATAAAAATTCACCAAAAAATTAAATATAAATTTTCTATTTTTTCAAAATTGTTTTTTGATAGAAAGCTCATAATGTACTGTTTAAAATATTTATTTTTATTTAAGATATAACCTCATTAAAATTCATTGAATTGAAAGTCGATTTAAAATGGAAAAATAACCATTTAAATCTATTATATCGTCACTTGAGCGTCATGCTCAATCATTACAGGTTTAGAAGAGTCTTGAGCGTTTAATTTTTTGTTCGAATCTTCTGTTTACTTCCTTTTTTTTCAAATAATTTATTCTTAGTCTGATATTGAAGACGATTCGTTGAAAGAAATCAAAATTTACCCGATCGATATAATACACCGAATATTAAAAAGTTTTCATCTATGCCAATAATATTTAATAATTTTCCATTTTTTCGTTTTAATTAGTGTTAAAAGAGCTTTATCTGTGCCTTAATAACCAATATTAGGTTGATGTTTGAGGTTCTTTTTTCTTTCTTTTATTCAGTGAATGTATTTTCTTCTGTTTAATTTACTTGAATAATTTTCATGATTTCTGTACTTGCATAAATCAATAATAATGTATTTTATGGCACATTATTTTAATCTATCCACCATATAGAGAATTCTTTAAAAATTGTTATTTATACCTAAAGAATGGGTACTATTCATTTATACATCTGTATAATTTTAAAAATCTATAAAACTTTTTTGCGTTTCATGATCATGTGGTTTAGATTTCTAAATATTATCCAAACAGCATTTTTTATTTTTAAATAATTTATTTTTAGTTTACACTACCCTTTGCTTATTAACAAAATTTAAGGCAACTAATTGATTAATTTGAGTATCTCTCATATAAATATTTATAGAAATTTTTTATTAACAAAATAAGAATTGTTTTATATTGTATTCGTGTCGGTGTCAATCAAATCATCGTCACTCAAATACATTTTAACACCCAAAATGTGAAATATGGATAAAATATATTGAAATATGTATATATAGTATAATTTGAAAAATTTATTAAAAATAGTTTATCTTCTGTAAATATATTGTCGTTTCAAGTTTGCAAACCATAGATTATTTGATTGATGTTTAAGTGATGACATGATAATAATAAAGCATAAAAACACACCAGAAATTTGTTGCGGAGTGATTCTACTTTCTATTTATGACAATATTGTTGTAAAATGTTTCTTGTTGAATAAAAAGAATTATTTTCACAGAGATTTACAAAATATATATAAATATTAAAACTGAAAAAAATGAGTATTAATACGCTTTAATGTATATTATCGTATTTAGCTTTAAACATAAAACTATTTGAGTTCAACGATTGAAATGATTATTTAAAACTTATTTACTGTTCATAAAGAAATTTCTAATGAGTACTTTGTTCTGATGATGCATTACGCGCCTTCGTAGACATTATTATGTTTATCAACTATAAAAGATGTTGGTCAAGCTGTTTAATTATTTTCATGATATGAATAATAAGGTTTTTATTCCTCGTATATTTTAAAATACAAATCCAATGTTTAATTAAATATTCAAAATTAGACTCACCGCATTATTTAATTCTTTATGAACTAATTCCGCCGAGTTTAGTTTGCTCTTGTGAGACCAAGAGAGAGTTATGATTTAAATGAGGGAATTTCTTACACTATATGATCACTACTGCTGACAGTGAGAAAGAATAGCAAAAGATATAAGATAATTTAAAGAGGCTGTATGAAATAGCATATTTGTTGGGAAACATATTTCTATTGTTAGCTCTGATAAGTTTTTCTTTATCCTTATTTCTACGAAAAATACAAAAAGATAATACTTTTGAGGCATTCAGTAATTTGAAAAATCTTTTGTGTATTACATGACTCACCTTAAATTTTTACTGAAGTCAAGGATTTTTTCAGATATAAATCCATTTTGTAAATTTTTTAATTGGGACTGGTTCATTTTCTCAGTTTGAGTCAGGATTTATTTGTCACGTTGATTTGAAATTTTTTTGAGTATCTTAAGCATGTATGTGTTAATTAAAAATTTGTAACATCTAGTCTTTTTCATAACATTTATTCTATCCCAAATATTATATTTCAATATAAAAGATTCATTTTCATAATATTATTTATGATCTTTGATCACAAAATTTGTTTGATTTAAAATTTTTGATATGTGTTGAAATAGTATTCGTTATCAAGATAAATTTTTGAAGTCAAATATTTACTTTAAATTTATTTTAGGTCCAAATTAAATCAGAGAGCTCATATTAGCTAGATATTATTTTAAACTTTTTCGAGATATGATTAGATATATTTTAATTCTGAGAAATTTATAAATATGATTCTTTTGAAAAATCTATCTTCTTATATGCAAGAATTTCTTTGAACGGGTTCGACGCTCATCTGGACTGACGACTCCTAAAACTGTATATATGTTAAAATCATCAACTTCAACCATTATATACTCTTTATTCATCATCAATACATCTTGATCTCATCATTGTTTTTTTATTAACAAAATGTTGTTATCACGTAAAAGAACTCGGAAACACTAAATATATCTTCGAAAAAGTGATTACGCCAACTTAATGTAAATTCTCAATGAAAACATGAAATATCTCAAAAAGATACTATGTAAGGTTCAATTAATAAATCTAATATTTTCAAATTTTCTCTCTTAAATTCACCTAAATTGTGTAACTATGAAAAGAAAAAGTATAATTCAAGATGATAAACTAGTAGATCTATCGTGATAATAAATGTGTTATATTTTATCTAAAATTATCAAAATTTGTTATTTTTTCAGTGAATTGTACGTATCAGAAAAAATATAAAAGCAATGACAGAAAATTAAGTTTAAAATGGGAATATCAGATTGAAATTGTTGAAGTGTCACAGTATTTTGTGCTTCTTCAGAGATTTTTTCATTTGCCAGAATCATATAAATCTGCTTTTAAATTTTTTGCGACAGAACTATTGTGAGATTTTTAAAATCTAACTAGATGATTCACCTATTACTCAGAAAGTATTTAATATTTATTTTATTCGTTTATCGAAGAGTAATTGGTGCGATTTCTAATTCCAGTGGTCTAAATTTCTAAACATTGAATCAATGTAAATTTTCATTGATAAAATCAAATTATATTTTTATATAAATAAGAAAATTCATATAGTTTATGTGTTATATTTTAATTATTTTATATATCTTAAATACATAATAATAATTTAAATTACACGACTTCATGTTTATGTTTTCATGTAATATTTAATTTTTTGCAATTTATATTAAAATAGTAAATAATAAAAGAAGGAATTTTATTCAGTGATATTTGTTTCATGATAAATTTTGAGGCGATTTGAATCCAGCGCTTATAAAAATAACTTCTTTTTTTGTTGGTAAATATATGAATATTTTATTTTTCAAAATCATAAAATCGTTCATTTAAGCTTCATGTTCTATTTTTGCACTGAAAATTTATTTTATATTTAAGTCAAAGCTAAAGCTATTTATTGGAGATAATTTTAAGATAATGTTTTTATAAATGTCAATTTTATCAATTTATAGAATTTGAGCTATTTTATATTTCTGCAATTAAATTATTAACTATACCCATCCATTCATATTTTAAAGTTATTTATGGTCGAGATATTATTTTCAAATATTAAAATTCTGTTTTCGAAGGCCTGAGTTAAAGCAAATGAATGTTTCAACTAAATATAATTTATTCATTTAAGAACACAAATAAAGACCGTGTTGATTTTTTTAATATTGTCTTTAATTTTTCGTCTGAAAATATTTTTAATCATAACACTGAAAAATTCTTAAAATTTTAAGTTCTAGTTTATAACATCTTTTAATAAATCCTGTATCGTTATTTCATTTAATATTATTTTTCATTTTCAAAAATATTTGTTAATTTCTTTTTATTTGAATTATGTTTTATTGTTAATTCGCTTAATTTTTATGATCAATGAAATGTTATCCTTTATCAAAAGAAGGGAAAAATTATTATCATTTTACATTTCATGATCTAAACAAATAAATAGGTTATAAAAACTTATTTTACGAAATAACTAAGACTAAAAATTATTTTCATTTAAGAATTAATGCATAATATTAAAATGATTTTAAACTTTTTATTATTAAGGATTTATTCATCCCATCTTTAAAATGTTTAAAAGCTATCGTTTTTAAAATTTAGCATTTCTCAAATAATTGAGGTAAAATATAGTTTCTATAAAAATTTATTGGTCCCATCAAATAAATTAATATTCATAAAAGAAAATTTTTCTGGGTTACGATTTTTTCAAAATTTTGACTTTACGTCGAATTTGAATGTATATACTCAAGAATGATAACGTCATGCAAGGATAAAAAATTTTTGTATTCTTACAAGAAGCATTTTAGTATTCATATTGTCTTTAGACACTGCCAAAAATGATTTTTAAAATTTAGTTATGAAAGTATAATCCATTAAAAATATCTTTACAATACTCTCGAAAGAATAAAAATTTATGACTAAATGGTAAAGAGATGTAATATATTTGTATAAAAGGAATGGAAAAAATCAAACTTTTTTTTATTCACAAATGCGTGATGTATTTTTAAAAGATTTTCCTTTTTGTCGATATTTTTCTCAGAAAGAAGTCAAAAATCTTATACATGTAGCGATTGAATGTATATTATGAATTCTTTGTTTGAAATCGAATAAAACGAACATGATATAAGATAATAAAAGGAAATTTTATGAATGTAATTTTGGTTTGATTAGATATTTTTCATAGATTTCTTTTTTACTTTTACGGTAAAATAAAACTAACTCTTACCCTTTGAGCTATAAAAGATAGTTAAAACAGCTCATTTAGGTCCCTTTATATTTTTTGTCTTAAATAATATTTATTCATATAAAAATATAAATTGTTTATTTTAATACAGACTAAATAGTGTTATTTTCAATAGATATCAAAATATATTTAGGTTTTAGAGGTTTAAATTTTAAATATTGATCAAATAAATTTTATACATTTATCTACTTAAGAGCTATTTAAAGATAAATACTTTGAATTTTAAATTAAAGATATTTTCTTACATGTTCTTACCTTGATTTTATTCAATTAAGGTATGCAATTTTTACAAATAGATTACTTATTTATCGATGATGATAATTTAATATATATTTAAATATGTTTTTCACTTCATTTATGTTGATTTCAGAAAATTATCAAAACAGGCACTGTGCCTTATTTCTTTAAATTGTAGAGGTTTAAAATGACAGATATTATTCCTTATATGTACATATTTTTTTGTTAATTAATTGATTATAAATTTGACTGATCTAATTTGTCAGCAGTTTTGAGTGATAAGAGAAATAAATATCTTTATCAAATAGATTTATGTTAAATCAAAAAAATATTTTTATCAAATCTAATGTTTAAAGCAATAAAAAAATAAGAAGATGATTCATATATTTTTTAATTTGTCAGAATAATTAAATTAAATGATAAGTTATCTTATGGTTTCAATATTTTCATTTATAAAATAAAAATAATTTGATTGAATGTTTTTAATAGATAAACATCTTAATGGTGTCAGTTACACAATGTTTTTCAGATTTTTTTGACGTAAAAATCGATTTTCTTTCAATATTTGAATCAAAAAATAAATCTTTTATGAAACAGAAAATAAAAGTAGATTAAGTACATTTGTTTTATCTACAAGGTCCAATGATTTCGTAGACATTAAATTTTCAATTAAACAAAAATAAAGGGAAAAAAATAAAGAAAACTCAACGTTTTAAAGATTTTGAATTTTTTATTTTATTTCTGTATTTTTGATAAAATACTCAAGATTGTTCGTTTAAGAAAGTTTCTGTATTTACAATTTTCAAGCTAAACGCTTTTAACATCGCCTATATGGGTGACTTTTAAGACATAAATAAAAAACCAATTTTAGATTTTATTTTCAAATGATTTTTAAATTAAATCTATTTTAGAAAATTTTCTTTTGCCTATTTCGTTCATAATTCCAAATTTTGCAGATAGCATAATAACTTTGATTCACAAAATATAACATTAAAACGTTACAATTTAACATTGTAAACATATATGAGTATATTAAAAGATAGGTGAAAGCAGCAATGAGTGGACAGGAGGCATTAATCACTGGTGAGATATAGAGAAATGGCTGGAGAGACTCTACCGATCTTACCCTTCAAAGACAAAATTTACAATTTTTTTAATTTGAATCTTTGTCAACTCATATATTTTATAAATCTATTTATTCTTGATTAATAAAATTTAAGTTCGTGTTTTTCAATTATAAAGTTTCTTTTTTACTTCCTTTTGATCAACCAAAATGATGAAACACACAATTTACCATTTGAGAAATAACTTCACATCAATTTTTTGATAGCAATTATTCAATTGAGAAATATTGCATGGGTAAATCTCATTTAAGTAAAAAGGGACAGTTTGACAATTTTTACCTTTGTAGAAAACAGCCTTCATTTATAGAAAATGTTAATTCCCGTACAACACGATGACAAATATTATAAGTTTTGCTCTGTCTAATAAAGCTTCCGAAAAGCGATTCATGAACTGAACAGATGAATGCGAACGCATTGCTTTACTTAATGTGCAACATAAAGGAAAATTTTATCCAAAAGAAGCCGCGAGTGTCTTGTCATCCTTTCTCCTCAAAATAAATTTAATGATAATTAAAAAAAATTCAATTTCATTCTCGTATAAATATATCTATCTAATCTATAGGTAAGCTCTCGGACGTTCCTAGGAAATAAAAATTATCATATCAAAAATATATTAAATCTAAATGTTTCAAATTTTGTATTGAAATTATTTTTCATAACTTTTTTGACAAGAAAATAGTGAAAAAGATTTGATGTATGTTTAAAAATAAAAAAATTTATGATAAACTGTAACATTTATAAATGTGTTTTGTTCGATCTGAAAAAAACATAAATGTGAGACACGTTTTTTAAATGGAAGTATTTTTGATATATTTTTTAGAGATTAATTCAAAACATATAAGTCCTTGGTGGGAAATTTTTTTATAATTCTTTTGACAGCTCAAATTTTTTTGAAGCTATGGAGTTATATTCTGTTTAAAAAACTATTTTCTGATTTTGACAACTGTTAAGTATTCTATTATTTGTTTATTGATAATTTATAAGCCGCTTGTATCAAAAAAATCTTTGTTTTTTGGCTGGTTTTCTTATACTTAAAAAGATTAAAAAATCTATTTTGCATTATAGTTAATATTTTTATGGATAAATGTCGAAAATTAATGCCTTATAAACTTTTTTATTTCACTCTTCAATTTGAAATTAATAAATTTAAAAGAATTTTGCAAAATAAACCAATTGTTCATTTACCAATTTTTGAGAATATTAATGTTGCGGATGGTAAAGAATATAAATGGATCATGCTAGGCTAGATTAGTCTTACATCATTACAAATGGCGACAATAAAAGAAGAACTTAACGCAGATGAAGATAAACACACTAAATAGTTTTGTGCAACCAATGTTTTCATAATTGAGAGTTTTGAAGAGTCACGAAAGTGAAAGTACAACATAATGAGATTTAAATAGGGTTGAGATTTGAGAGAGTCTCAAGATTTAAGATATGGGTGTATCGAGGCATGATTTACTTCTCAAAAATGATGGTTAAAACTCTTTAAGTCGATTTGACAACTTTCAAGACAGGAACGATGGTATTAGTGAACACTTTGTAAAGTAGTTTATTTCTACAAAAATTTGAAAGGAGTTAAAACATTTTTCAATTAATTTTTTTAGCAACGTTCACTAAAAAGAGTTCGAAACTTGTCTGCATTTCCTAGTTGACTTTTAGCCTTTGCTTCCGTTAGTTACTTTTGTTCTTCGTTGAATGAAAGCTAGCGCGATAAATTTATGATGTGACTTAGAAGTGAGGAAATCTAAAGCGACATTTTAAACATGTTTTAGTCTGTTGAGGTCAAATATCACGAGATTGTCGATGTGTTGATCTTAAAAAATAGAAGGAAAATGAAACATCAAATTCATCCCCAGTTGTAAAATGGCCAGTGGTATGGAGGATCACATCAGGAAATTAAAATATAAAGCACTCCTGGTAAGAGTATAGTTTGTAAAGGTTCTATGCGTTCGATCTAAGAGGTATCGACAAAGATGCTAGAATGATTGATCTATAGCTAATTTTGAATGCTCTATACACGACTGGCAAATTTGGTCGAATATGCCTGAAAGCAATTTATCGAATTCATATTTCAAGAAACGAAACAAAGAATTCATCTTTACGAGTAGATATTCATCGCAGTCACTAATTTGTAAAATTCATAAAAATTGACAGCAATCAATAGATGAAGTCCAATTATAAATAATTCGAAATCGTTGTGAATATTAAAGATAGACTCAACAATTTCGATTTACCAGGAGGAGTCATGGTCTTGATTAGGAAGAACGTTTTGGTTATCGCTATCGAGATATTCTTTTACACTAACCAGACATCTTAAAAGAAACACTAATATGACCATTGAAACTTAAGGAGATTGCGTATTTAGATAAACATTGAAAAACGTTTCAGTTAAACTCCCGCTCGCAGTGACAAACAACGAAGACGACCCCATCATTTAATTTTTCTGGATCGAAAGATAAGGAATTAAATGAAAATAAGCATTTTTGAGATTAAAAATCAAGCAAGTCATATATTCCCAAAATTATCGTTGGTGTTCAGTCATGTTAGAAACGGAATAAAGGTTAAAAGACGTCAATAAACTTAAGAAAGGAAGCCGTAACTAAAATATTCAAACTGATTAATATAGATTTTAAGTCCAGCCAAGCACTGAAAAGTATTCAAAAAGACTAACACAAGATGGAATTTTACAAGATGTAGATGACATATCAGACCAGCTATATAGGCTTCTCCAATAGTTATCATTGATAAACAAAATGGCAGCCTTGGGATCTGAGGCAATTAGAAGGTTTCCCAAAACAAGTTCATGGATTAATCACTCTTCCTATTTCTATACTTTGATGACGCGTTGAAAAAGATAAAGTGGTGGATAATTCTTTTTCAATGATCATTTTGATAGATTTATACCTTCAAATGTAACACGATACAAAAAATCCTTTAAGATGTTCGTAATATCAACCCAATGTGAATTTCTCTAAATACTTGGATCTTCAATTTTGGTATCGTCTGACCTTCATATTTTCAAAATATCATTGACAAAATCCAGACGATGATTGATGATGCAACCCTGATAAATCAATTATGTTAACATCGTTGATGTTGAAGATAGTGAACATATAATAAATTTAAGTACTGTACTGAATTATTTGAAGAATACCACAATATAACCAGAGGAGAAAAATGCAAATTTTTGATGAAAAAATCCTTTTTTAAGACAAAAATCATATACTTAAAGACTTGACATTTATACAACCTAATAACACCGAGTATGTACTTCCTGGCGCTGACAACACACTTGGAATCAAGTAGATTTTAAAATTCGTGAACTTAATTTCAAGGTCTTGTTAATTTTTTAAGCTAAATGTAGCCAATACTATGAATTTTCATAAGAAATATCCAGAAGCAATGGCTGTGGAACGAAGATCGATTGAATTCTTAAAATGAAATTAAAAATTAACTGACATCAGAAGACGTTTTTGGTACGATTCATCAAAATATTTAATATTTTGATAAAGACGTTTAGACTTTTGATTTTATACCAGTTTTAATGCAAAAATATGGAGATGGGACACAAATCCATATATTTTAGGGAGTATTATGTTTAAAATTCAGAATCTGCTATGCGCATAAGTAGAATATAAAATACTACTAAAATACTTTTCACAATATATTTTACTTGCAGAAAAATTATAAATTAAGTCATTGTGTATGAAACTAAGCAAAATAAAGGTTTATTTAATTTACATACAAGAGTTTAAAAATGCCGGGGTTCCTTGTGCACAAGATATTTTCATATAGAAAAAATTATAACACAAAAGGAATAATGTTTTATGTATGTATCAAAATGGACAGACGACTGAGCTGCTCGTATGGTCGCTTAAGGCGTTAATGTTATTTTAACCAGAAAGAACACTTGTAAGAATCAAAATTTGCTATATCAGCTGAATAAAACCGACATAACATAACACGGAGTGATTATGAAAAAAATTTTGTTAGTGAAATGTAACAGAAACTGGAAAGATACACAAATCATACCTACAAGAAACTATTGGCAAGTACGGCGAAACATTAGAGCCATATCATTATCAAATTCCTAAAAATGTTGTTTACTCACAAAATTCGAGTAAATAGAGAAGCAATTTATCTAAATTCAATAAATTCAGCAATTATGGAAATTTTGAGATCTATTGAGGGATCTTTATTTCTGAGAAAGCAATCTGTTATTCATATACGTGCAGAGTATTATCAAATATTTATTTTCGAAAAAACTAATCGTATCACTTAAACAAAATTTTATACTCACATGTTAATCGAATTCCCTTTCATGTACACCTGCCACATTTTCTCATTGTCGGAGTATTATAGCATACGACCATGGAACCGAATTATACAGAGAATTTATTTTTTCTCAATTGACTGAAAATACAATTATTTATGTTTGTCATGACTCTATGATCTGCTAATAATATTTGAATATAATTGTATGACTAGAGCCATCAGAGTAGATCCTAAAATTGGGTCTCAATGATGTCGTGAAACCAACTATCTAGAAAGTAAATTATGTGGATTTTAATTCAATTTCATACAAACACTACATTTAACATTGATAAAGTTAAAAATTCATGATTCGAGTTGTTCAAAAATTCTTAACATAATTGAAATATTAACAATTTGAGATGGAAGAGAAATCCCTTTATCGATTGAGTTCATTCAGCTAAATCTTGAATCTGACGAAAATATCAACAAATTTTGGACATATTTCGATAAAACCTGCCTTTGAAGGTTCGATCCGAAAAATTGGAATATTTATTCAGCTAAAAACAGACTTCATCAATCGAATGAAAAATGCCCTTGAAAGGTTCAATAAGAATAAACGAAGACTTTTCCAAACCGCATCCAAATTTAAATCATTTTATTGAATTTATGGAAGCCAAAGTAAGTTAAATTAAAAATCACAAAAGCTAAATACGTCAAAATTCTACAATACTTTAAAGAATAAGAAAAAATTGCTCAAACCATGATTTATCATAATTTTATCAATTGGAAGAATAACAAAATTAAAGCATTCAAAACATTTTTCGAGCGCTTGCGTGTTAGATTTCCTGCACTTTCAAACACTCTTCGGAATATGCTTCTTAGGCACATATAAAGGCCACAAAGGTAATCTCGATAATTGATAGAGAAGCATAGACCATTACTTTAGAATTAAAATTATTACATACGTATATCTATGGGCGTAGGTTCATCATATAACCAATCTCAAGACTCATAAACGAATTTTTGATTTATAACAACAATACTCAAGCACAATTTCGTTGCGATTTATTTTCTATGGCTATGACTCATCATATAAATATGATACAAAATTAAGAAAACAACTTTAATACCATTAGAGAAGTTTCTCCCGTTTACCAATTTAAAATAGACACAATAACTGCAGATTAACCAATTTTTTAATATCATAAATTCTCGATCTCTTATTGAAAGTTAAGAAGCAAGACCGAAAACGATACGTATTTTGGCAGATAAAAAAATTTTGGGATTGTTTGACCGACTGATTGAACCTCTCAGCATAGAAATAAAAATATTTGATATTCGAAACATATCTATGGAAGACGGCATAATTCTAAAGCATGAAAAATTCATAATTTCTTTTAGACTTAGTTTTACCTGTTTTTATACGTTCATGCATTCAATCCTGAAATTTATGGAATTTAAATTTTGCATGAAAGTATGTATGATAGAAATGTAAAAGCCAAGAAATCAGTGATTATGTTAAAAGATTTTTAAATGCTCAATAAATTTTCAAAAATTGTTTAAAGCTCTGTTATGAAACGTGGAAATTAATCCAAGTGTATTTTACATATAAATATGATAATATTTAGTTGTAAGTCGCAATTAATTCACACTTGAAATTGTTAAAATTATACCTTTTTGACTCTGGCAATACGAAAGAAACAAAAAAATGCATTGACTATATTTTGCGCGTCGGGGATTCGAAAACATTTTATCATATAATGGTGATAAATTAACTTTTATGAATCCTCCAACATTTTAAAAACAAAAGCATTAAACATATTTCGTCTTGATTAAGACAATTCTTGAACAACAGTCTTGAGAAAACGAATATCAGAAGAATCAATGAATAATACAGAAAAATTAAGGAAATTAGGGACCTTAATAAACGTATGTAAAAATTCTCTTAAGTACAGGATTAATCTTAAGCGTCCTGACTCATTTAACTGTCGGAATCAAGAATGGTCGTCGATTAAAGAGCCCAATCGATATGTTGAAACCTAATTTACAGTTTTTCCTTTTCGAAGGATATGAAAGTCAAAATTTATTGAACGGTATGTACAAAAATCTTCACGAGTACGAATAAGGAGAAGTATTATGAGTAAAAACGACATGGTAATAGTTTATTAGGAGGAGGTATTAGCAAAATGGCTTGAGAATGATCATCTGTGGTAAATATTAAAGGTTAACAGAAAAATAAATTAGCTGATCATTTCAAGCTTATGTATCGACAAAAAGAGACAAATTAAAAATAAAAAAAATCACGATGAAACAGAAAGAAGAGAATTAGATGGGACTTTTTAAAGTACGTCGACTGATAAATTCACAATAGCTGCATCCTATATCTAAAAAGAACCTATCAAGGCCACTGAAAACCTCGGTGATCGATTGGGGTGAGAAGTCAGTTAGATATCCTTGTGACGGTTATCTTAGATTGGCAGAAATTACATATATTTGTAGTAAAGAGCTTAAACGCATATTTTGGTATGATGGAAGCCTAAAAACCCAATTTATTTGAGAATCGCGGATACCAAAACAGTAAAAATAGAACATATAGAGGTATGAAATGATTATGATTCTCTTAGAATGAAATTGAGAACTATCTGGAAAATTTAATCATATGATAATAATAAACACAAAAGGGATCACATATATGTTGGATTATACGATCTGAATCAAACCATGTTGTTGATAAAGAAGAAAGTCTTTAATCAATTTTTAGCGAATATATGAACACAATAACGTCAGTTACAATTTTATCCGCATCATATATACAACTGAATGCTTTCAGAGTTAAAAACAAAATATCGAAGTTTGTTGTTTGGTGTCACTTCGAAAAAAGAGTCTATGCTTAAGCAAGAAAGAAAATAACAAAAATGTTTTAAATAATTATATCTTTCTGTGACTTGTCTAATGATAAGAATTTAAATTTTTCAGAACAGTCTTTCTCATACGATATTGGTATGGTTATGTTATGGATTGCTGTGACACCCATGAAACAGCTGCAACCAAGATATAAACTGAGATAAGAATGTTCTCGTTAATTAATTTATATTTTACTTAAGGCCCCCGCTCTATTCAAGTGTACGGTAAGGATATTGTCTACAAACGAATGCCTTCCTCTATTGCTTTATAACTGTCAGATATTCATAGATTGTACCTTTCGTTCCGTACAATCGAGGTTTGTTCAATGTACCATGGTAATGGTTATTAACGCAGATTTAGATATATATTAATATTTAGCGCGAATATTGCTTGATTAATGGTAAAAATAATTAACTTTATTGGAAAGTTCAACAAAGTTGTTATATTATGAGAGCATTCTGTGAGACAAAATATTACGGCTTCGAATTTATTAGAATTAGACATAAAATACGCAAGTATGCATAAATTTCTGAAAATCATCTGCTTGATTGCTAGTTTCATAAAAAACATTCCATATTTCTTAAAATATGTAAACATCTAATTCAAAAAGAAAAATGTTTGATAATTCTATCAAATAGCTAGCTTCTGACAGTTGTGTCGACTTCAGATATACGCAGGATATATTCTTCACAAAGTCAAAACTATCTTTCGATAAATCCTAAAATGCTTTTCGGTCATATTTCGAAAGAACTTGGATGTAGCTTCATAATCCGCTTTGGTGGAATCTCTGAATCAAAAGACTTTTTAAATTACAATGAAGAACGAACAAGGTGTATGAAAGTTATAGTAGGCGACTCAGAGACTTTTTAATAAATTCTCAGCCAAACTCGTTGTATTCATTTTAGCTATCAGATCTGAATTTAAATTTTTCTGACCGATGCAGAAATTTTCGCCGTAAATCGACAGGAATTCGATAAAGGAAGTTACCAACGCTGTAAATTTCATGAAAATGGAATCTGACACGTGAAAGCTGAAACAATTTAATTGATTTTAATGGAAAAATGCTTTTTAGATCTAATTCGATGCAATTTTTATCTCTCAAAACACATTTATTTGTTTGAGATATGAAGTAGCAGATTGAGAATAAATGCGCGCGCGACCTAATTAGTTTTACACGATTACACTAAATGAATATAAATTTTATTTTAAAGGTAAATTCTAAATTATTAAGATGTAACTATGCAGAGGCATTTAACAAAATGTTGTATTTTAAGGAAGTGCTGTGCGATAATCAATGTTTAAATCAAATAAATTTAGAAACAAGAAAAGTGATAACTTTGTTTCAATATTTTTATATAACTATAAATTCAAGTTGGGTTTCGAATGATTCGATCATAGTAAATCATTAACGATTTCGATAGAAATAACCCTTTGTGAAACAACGCGTTTTTAATATGTCTCATTAAATTCTAACTATATTTAATTGAATTAAAAACCATTTTTTCACTTTAGTTTAGCTTTTAGTACAATACTAAAAATATTTAAAGAAAATATTTCAAACAATATAAATTAGCTTAAATATAATTTCTAAATTTATCCGTATAATCTACAATGCTTATAGAAATAAAGAGAGTATGTTAGGTCGATCAATAATTAATACAGATTTTCGCGCGTGCCAACTATTGATTCATGAGTAATGTCCATTAATCTTTTAATTCCGAATATTAACTATAACACTCGAGCGAATTTATAACTATATTTCTGATCCCCAGAATATATCTTCATTGTTAATGTGGCATTAATATTCAAATTATTTTATTTATGCCGTTTGCATTCAAATTATATTTTTATAATTCTCAGGAGATTCTTTAGATGTTCTAATATTCACTATTTTCTTAAAAATTTTTTCACCATCTTCAATTTTGAATATTCCATTAATACGATCATCACGTTTACTCTTCCTTACATCCTCGTTTCTAATAATTATTATAAATCATCTTTTTATTACGATTCTTATATTCATATTTTTACTTGTATAATTCTTTATCAAGGCATTCAGCATCTCTATATTTTGATTATTTTGTCTTTTGGAGATTATTTTATCTTTGATACTTCCATATCCTAGTATTATACATTAACATTCAAAATTAAATTTGGCATGGATTTTACACGGATCATTGTTGCGCTTTCAGTTTTCGATTTGTTGTTCTCTTTTATTTATATAAAGTGAATTTTTATTTTCATGAAGGATAACCAGTCTCAAAAGTGTTTTTTAATTTATAACGAATTCATGCAATGAATATGTTTGATTCATTTGTATTTGATTGATAGTTGGATCGATTCTGTTGTACTTTCGTCGTTTATTCTGATATTCTGTCCGTTATGGTGAGATGCAATTACTTTGATCATACTTTAAATAAATGCACATGCTTTAATTTTTTAGTATTCTTTCCCCTACCTTTCGCGATAGATCTGAAGATATCTACCTGTCCTTGAGTATACTCTTTTTGTAGTTCATTTTTGATTGTGACTATGTTATGTTTGAGCATTCAGTATCTTCTCATATTTGTGGTCAGGTGATTGTATTGTACTAAAGGTTTCAAAGTTAGCAAGGATATTATGAAAACTATTATCAATTTGGACATTTTTTATAATATGAGATCACCTTTCTGGACTCGTCTTCAGTGATTAGTATGTAGTTATTACATGATTAAGAAGTGTAATTTACAACATTTTTAAGATATTTACAACATGAATGGGTTTTTTTGACAGTCTTAATGTCCTTAAAGCCTTGCCAATGGTTTTGGGTTGATAGAGTGGTTATTAGATGTGCTTAACATTATTTTTAATTATAAACCGTGAGACTACATGAGAAATAAACTGTTGTTCATCTTATATCTTCAAAAGATTGTTTTTCAAACTAAAAAACTATATTTCTGAATTCTTATTGTATATTTACTTGTGCGTCAACCAAAAATTCTTTTTCTCCAAGCGAAACTTCGCCAGATTCCTTCTCACATTTAAAGAATATGGATCAGGTGGTTTTATTAGCTGTTTCACCGAAATATTATCGTTGTTGAGTTATTCTCATTCAGTTAAAACTTGCTTCACCTACAATTCTTCAATGTTATAAATTTTGTTTAGCCTAAAACATATCGTGATGAAAAACGCTGTCTCGTCAATTCATGTCACTCTTTATCTCATTATTAGAGTTTTTATTTTTGTATGGGATCGCATGTAAACTATCGAATCGACTAAGGGTCGATTTTTGTAGAATGGCATTATATTATGGATATAAACTGTTTTTTTGTTGATTGTAATTATCAATGATTATTTCAGGGTGTTAAAACTTTTCTCTCTGTTTCTTGTTTATAGGGCAGAAACTTGTCTTTGTTTATGCCTTCATATTTGTAGAATTTAGTTCTCGGCTTGTGATTAGTAACTTTTTCAATGTAATATTGTTCCATTTTTCAGTCTTCTCCATTACGTTTTAATTCCATCTTATGAGGTTCGACATGTGGTACATTTGTATATTTTTTCCTTTGTTCATTTAGTTATGTTTGCCTGCTGTCTTGTAATGTTCAAGGTATTTGTGCATTGCTGTGAACTACTCTAAATTTGCAAGTTTACTGATACTAAAAGAGCTATTTTTGATCCCTTTTATGGAGATTCTTGATGTACTCTTAATTTTTTGTCTTTTTCAGATCGAGTTTTTTTTATCCTTTTCGAACTTTGTGTCTTGTATACCATTCATATTTTAGTTTATTAAATATGACTTTTATTTCATTCCTTTAGTGTATTTTGGAAAGTTTTTGAAATTGTTTGAACCAGATCGATTGCCATTGGTCAGTATCAATACTGTTATGGATGTCAAGTGAATTTTATTGTTTTGAAAATCTCAAACAGTTTATTTTCTTTTTGTCGCCTAATTTCTCTTCTGCTAGTCCATTTTTGAGAGTAGCATCATGAGATAGGGCTTTATAGAGGATTTCCATCCATTTTCCTCAAATTTTTATGATTAATTATTAAAATTTATATTTCAAAAACAAAGGTTTTATGCGCAAATAGTATTTATATTCAGTTATAGAAATCAATTTTATCAATCGTTTATTACTTCACGATTAAACGATCTTCGTATATATCGGATCATGTTTCGCAAGTATCCTAAACAATTGTCAGCTCTTATTGAATTCTCCCACTCTATTACAAATTCATTTACACACTTTCATTTTGTGGTGCTGCATATTTTACAAAATCTTTCCATTTCGCAAAACAGTTTCTCAATTGGGTTCAAAAAAGGTGAATAAGGAAAAAGATACAAAATAATATGTCCATTATTAGCGATTATTTGTTGAATAGAGGCACTCTTATGAAATGGGACATTGTCCATTATCAATACGACTCTATTCATATTTTTGCTACCAATTCAACCATAAATCTCTCCATATATTGGCCATAACACAATGTATTATACGCAGTTAGAAGTGTTTCAAATTTTTCAACACCAATCCTGCAAATTGCGGCACATCGAGAAACATTACGCTATCTTAATCCAGGCGACGAGACAATTGTCGGTTCTCCTTTTTTGGAGTATCCTCTACAAGCTTGCATTGCACAAAATCCTGCTTCGTCAATGAATAAAAATAGGCGATCATCAACTTCTTCGAGTAATTTCATAAAAGCCACGGCATATTCGTATCTTAACTCAATTGTTCTAGCATCATTTCGGCGTTCAGGTATTAAACTTGTTCGCTTTAGAGTATAATGTAAATTTTTTAATATTCGGCAAATTGTGAATTTCGAAAACTAAATATTAATTGTGGCTAGATTGTTTTGAATGCCTTTTAAGGTAACACAGTCATATTCATCAACCATGTTTTTTATTGATAAACACGTATCTTCGTTTAACTTTATGTTTCTTGGTCCACCACGAAGATTCGCCAATATACTTCCAGTTTTCCGATATAACAATATTACACTTGATATTGTTGTTCTTTTAAATATAAACAATTCTGATATCTCGGATGCCGTTTTTCCGTCGTTGTATTTTACTATTATTTGATTCCGTTCTTCTGCTGTTAACTTTTTATGTTCATAAAATAAATAGGTATTAAAATTATTGATAAAAAAAATTTGACGAAAATGAATGAAAAATTGACGAAAATGGATGCAAATCCCTGTATCACATATTTATTTTTATTTAAAATAGATAGATTTTTCATTTTTCTGAATTAATGATCTACTATATCATTTAGTTTTGACATGCGGGCAAATTTAGTTACTTTATTCATATTCCTGATTTTGCCTTGTTCAATTTAAATATACCCAACTCCTTATTTAACTTAATTACTTACACTATGGTCATATTTTTATATAAATACTGGTTTATTGTAATTTAAATCATTAGTGTTGATGTTTATTAAAATAACATGAAATAATATCATAATAATTTTTCTAAAATTAAAATTTAAAATAAGGAATTTGTTTATTTGAATTTATGAAGCTTTCTTGATTGTTTTTTCAGATAAACCGATGAAAGATTTACAAAAATATTATGAAATATTCCATATCTTGAAGGCTCCACCAAATCTTTTATTTTGTATCTACCTCTTACAATCTTGTTTTTCTTTTATTCTATTGATTTCTATCTTGGGTGAAACATATCTTGTTAATATTGTATCATTTCTTGAAAACTAATTTTAATTAAATTTTTCTTTTCTACCATGTCTTTTCAAACTGCAAAAATAGATTCAACGTTTTTTATCGTTATTTCTTCGAATTGACACAGATTATTTTTTACGATAAATTCTGAGTTAAATATTTTACATTTGTTGATAAATGATTCATATCTATGGGACCATCAAATTCACATTTTTATGCATATATTTTGTGACTTTGAAGATTAAGTTTTCATTTTTCAGCTGAGGGTGTCATTTTCGGAGTATAAGTTTTGGTTAACTGTATGAGATGCTTAGGTTATTATTGTAGCTCGAGATAGAAAATTTAAAATCGCAGAAATAGAAATATTCAATATTATTGTAAACTTTGTATCAAGGGTTATCAAAGAAAGTCAGAGCATTTATAAGTCATCCAAAGTATTAAAACATGAAAAATAGAGAGACCATTTTATCGTAATTTCTTCTTGTTCTTCTTTTTTATGTTTAGATTATGTATCTAGTTTAATATTTTTAATCTTTTCTAGCATTTTCTTTTATGATATGAATTAATTCGGTCCCATCATATTTCAATTCAAGCTACATTTTATGAGATCAGATGATTATCGAATTTTATAGTTGATGTATAATTATTACATTGTTCCACATGTCTCTAAGGTTTACACGCGAGTTAAGTAAATTTTGGTTCTGATTTATCAGATTTTTGGATGCTTAATTTATTCTCTCGGAACTTTAATTGACCATATGTGGTCTACTTTCTAGAAAGAGATGAGGGCCACAGAAAAAAATACATAACATTATTTTAACAGTAGCTTTTGTGATATCGAGATCTCTACGCCTGTATGTATTTTTTAAAGATTTTTTTATTTATTTTTTTAAGATTCATAAATAATTTTAATGTTTAATTAAGCGCGTTTTCAAGTACATCGAAGATTGGAAAGAATATTTTCAAACATATTTTTTTATTATTTTCTCGTAAGTATTTTTTAATGGATCTTTCGATCGAATTTTTGAGAGAATTGTGTTTTGAATTTTCTACATAGGGTTAATTCCGACAAAAAGTATTGGGTTAATTAGTTTTGAGAATAAAGCCATAATTAGATGATCATTCTTATAGTTCTGATTTGATTTACTTATTTCTTAACGATTTTATCAATATTTCTATTTTTGAGCTCCAAATTTAAATTAGACCCTGGAAAATAAATCTTCAGGCGTGGATTTTTTAATCACATGAATTTAACTTAATCTGTTGAATACTTCGACTTGAACTGAGGGAACCTGTTCTGGAATCCTAGATTGAGGTATAATGAAATCAATTGTGGCTAAAACGTGAATCTGATGAGAATTTATCAGTAACAATAGGAGCATTTACCAATTATGTATAGATATCAGTGAAAACGATGATATATTGTTGTTGATTTTTCGAGGCAAGTGACCCATTATGTCAACATCCCATTATCGAAAAATTTGATTTTCTGATTTTTATTAGGTTTGATTTTGACTTTAGGATTCGGTTTTTTTAAAATTTACAAAACTCACATTTTTTTATCCAATTCGAAACATCAGTTTTCATTCAGAGTATAAATGCAATACTGCTTACAATGTCAATCGTTTTGTTCATACTAGGATGAGGAAGGGATTTGGAATTACAAATTTCATTCATATTTTTTATGTACCTTTTAGGATTACAAAACGTAGGCCTTTTCGCAAGCTATGGGAGATAAGATACTTAATTATTCACTTTATTTTATTTTACATTAAATTATTGATTGGAAATCCTTAATTCTCTTTTCTTATATATTATCTATTGAAAGATGTATGACTGGAAATTATTTTTGATCTTTCCTTGAGCTTTTATAAAGAAGTATATCCCTCTTAAATCTTTTGCAGCTCTTAATCTGCACAGACAATCAGCGACGATATTTTTAAATCATAAATGCAATCTATTTCGAGGTAAGGCTTCAACATATCATTGGTTCATCATTCTATCCAACTTTAAATGTTTAAAAGACGTTAGATATTTGAACGAATTGTGATCAGTGTAAACATAGAACTCATTTATGAAGAAATAATACTTGATTTTCGTGATGACTGATTTCAATGGAGGGTTTTCTTGTTTAATTATTTGAATATTGTCTCTGTGTTGAGTTAAAAATTCAACCGTAGAAGGAGAATAGTTTTCGAGTTAACGGTTTTGAAAATTATTGCTCAAATAGTGATATACGACGCTTCTAAGGAGTGAGTGTTAAATTCCTGTATGAATAATATTTGGAATGAATTTTAGATAGTTTTGTTTAAATTTTTGTGAATGCATTTATACACACTAACTCCGTGAATTCGATTATGATTTTCTCAAGAGCATATAAAAGGGATGTCATATTAAAGAAATTAAAAAAAAATTTTTTTGAACCAGCGTACTCACAAAGATGATATTAATTTATTGAAAACTATTTTTCGATATAAAATACTGTCCAATTTGACTTTTCAGGTTTTACAGCTTCGGTACAGATGAGAAAACCTAGCTATATGATTTCAGTCAATTTTTATTTACACTTTTTTTTTATTTCAGACTAGCTTTTGATAACATGTACAAAACATAAGTTATTAAAGTTAAAAAGGAGTTCATATTCTTAGAGAAGACATATCTTATCGAGATATTCAGAATAATAATCTGAAGGATTCAAAACACATTTATTTCTCTTTGAAATATCGTTTGTGGGTTCTTTGAAACAAATGATATGAAGTTGAGTCAATATTATCATAGTTTTGGTCAAATACCAAATTCAGGTTGATCCTTTTTTCCTCGATTACTGCACTTTGCCTAAATTCACTTTGAGGTCTATCGTTGTAAATCTTTTTGAGCTGCAATAGCGATCTCCGAGTTCATCTTTCAAAGGAAGAAATTATTGATCTTTTTTAGAAATTGAATTTAAGTGTGTAAAATCTGCAGAACCTGTCTCTATATTTTCTTTCTAAACTAAGATTTAGATATAAAACCACGGGCTCAGGCTCAAACGAATGATATTCGATCAAATAATATCATTTATTATTGATTTAACTTGGTTGCATTAAAATTTTTGGATTCTTAAATGCCTAAATTTAATATAAAGACTATTTCCCTTGTCGATTCAATGTTTAATCACGTTTTGATTGCCGAGAAATTAATTAAAATTAAAAAATATGGTATCTCATTTTTACAAAATTTGATCATTTTAAATTCGCTAAGTATTTCATAATATTCCTGATTTTTGCTGCTTTTTGAGATTCGTGACGGTTTTTTAGGCTGTTAAGATCAACGGGGCTATTGTTTGCATCGATGAACTCTCCCCCGAGTATGTTATCGAAATTGAAATTTTTATAAAATACGAACATCCAAAAATAAGATTTTAAACCAATTTTAAATTTATAATTTATTTTAGCTGATGTTTCCATTCCATTTACACTGGCCGTCAAAACATGGAAATCGCTTTCAACTTTTTAATATTTTTACCGAAGTTCATAACGTTTAAATAATCTCTTATCTACCAGCGAATGCATTATTTTTCGAGTTATTGGAATCGAAATTTTGAAAAATGAGTTTTATTTTAAGAAAGGATTATAAGAACCAAAAAATTATTTTCTTATAGTTTTGAAATTACATTTTCTTTTCAGATGTTAATTTTGGAAGCATAAGTGACTGATTGCGTTTTATAGACATTCAAATGATAAATCATTTCAAGAATTGAAAACTTGGGAGTTAGCGTTTTCTCTATGGCGGAACTCTATTATATTGGGAATTCTATATTTCTGAACGGAACTCTTAGCCATTTGTAGACGTTTCTTAATGTATCAATGCGGAGAGTTTGAAAAGATCGTTCATCGTGAGCTTCAAATTGTCTAGCAGCACTTAGTTTCCTATATTTTTATACTTGGCCTTGACTCTTCTCTGTAAAATGTGATGTCTGGAAAAAAACTTCATGATTGATTTAACTTGCCAAACATCATTTTTTATAACTTATTAAAAATTTCTCTCTAGGTATTTAACTTTCGAGATGATTTTTGTTGAATTTTTTTTAAATAGGAGATTATTTGAACTGTATGAAAGCCCTTTAAATCCTTTTAGGCAGCCCAAGAGAATTTTAGTGAATAGCTGTGAATATTATTTAGATTTTGATATCTCATTCAGCTCTAATCCGTCGATTTGATAATGATTTTTTCATATTTAAAAATAGTTTTTCTATTTCTACCGTTGTAAATACGTAAATATATAAGAAGATTGCCAAAGATGGTATTCGATATATAATATTCGCGCTAGAGCTAAAATCCTTAAGGATTATATCTGAAAAGATAATCTCAAAATATAACTCATATGAGCGTTTTTCTATCATCGAAATTTAACTTGAGTAGAACTTTTAACTGATATCAATTTTGTTTCAGTTTGTTGAAGCAATTTTGAAGTTAAATGTTTCAAAAATTTTTCGTTTTTATTTATCCCTTAATTTTATTATTTTGTTTTATTTTCTTTATAATTGTAAATTTATGGCTCGTCTTGCTCTCATAATGTTTTTTAAATTGTTTCTAACAAATAATTCTTCTTATGAAATGAGGTAAATCATTTTAAGGTTGAGTTTGATAGAATTTTCGGAATAAAAAATTTCATAATAAATCGCGTACTGATTTTATTTTGACATGTGTATTTGAATTATTCGTAACATATATTCTTAATGTGTAATAAAAATCGACAAAATATTTAGGCAGTGTATCATCCATTTACAACTTGAACCCACATCAACAGAGATACTGTTATATTCCTATCTATGAAGCCCATTTATCTCAAATTATTTATAGATTGATAAAATAGACAATATGTTAGTAGTTCAATATTTATTATGATTCTAACCATAGTCAAAAAATACGTTAGATATTTCCTCTAATGCATACCACGATGTCTAAAATGACGATTTTTGAATTTTATCTTCTTATAATTTTGAAAATAGCATTGTATTTTTGCAAAGATATTCATCTAACACTAAAATATCAATTAAATTTTATATGAAGCATAAAATTATCGACCGATACTCATCTTTATCGGCAATCTATATCTCATTAAATGTTTATCGTACTATGTTGTTTGATATGTTTAAGTATTTTTCTATGACTATTTTTTTACTTTTATTTCATTTTCAACCGAAAGTAGGTACTTTTGTATATTTGTAATACCTTTTTCGTCAATTTTATTTTCTTTCACACGTCCTCTGATACTATTCATGATAAAAATCATTTTTTGAATTTTTAGTTAAAGTTTTTATTTCAACCAAACCGCAACTTATGTGTCGTCTTAATCGATCTTGATTCAAAAGTTTATAGTATAATCTAATAATAATAATTCAAGTGAGAATGATCTTTAATATTATAAAATAATTTTCATTCATTGTAGGAAAATATAATTCTTCGAAATTTTTATGAATAGGAATACGTGAGTTTTTTCTTTTCCATTTTCAATACGATGAATTATTAAGGAAAATATGCAGCTGAGAGAGATATGTGTTTTTAGAATGATTTAAGAAATGTTTAAACATGCAAATTACTCGTTAACAAGAAGTTTAACTTGAACGGTCTTTTTAATATTCTCGTTTTTATTCTGTTCAAATGAATTTAAATAATATCTTTATCAAAGTTGTAAAATTCATTACATTCATAATTAATACCCTTCATAGTTGTTTCATAAACCCTATAGAACTTAAAAAGAAGTCTAATTTTATACAATTTTGAGGTGTTAGATGGTTCTTTATTCGTATATTTTAAGAAAAAATAATCGCAGTCTTTTTTAAGATGTGAACCATTTATTTTATATTATCGCAAATAATTTTCCTCTATTCTGTGTAATTATGTCACTATTTTAATGCTTAAAGTATTACATTTAAATGAGCGATAGCGTAAAAAGATGTTAACGGTGCTGAAAATCAAAATTCTCGCCCCTATTATTTTGAGTTAAATTTAACCATTTTTAAAGTGATCCTTAAAATCAGAAAAGTTAGATTTATCTACTCTTGTAAGCCAAGATTTTAATTTAAATGATATCAATTTTGGTTTAGATTTGGTTCATGCAAGATAGAAGCTTTTTTGAATAATCTCAATATCTAGATTAATTTTGGTGTGAATTTGCAAAAATTTCATCGTTCTTTATCCATAAGACATGTTTATTCTTCGCTGTGTCAAATCTGTGTTCGTAGTATCCATTATTCATTTTCATGATAGTATTTCTTAAATCCGCGCTTATGAGAAATATCTCCAAGAATTTTTTCATGCGTGTATCAAACATTGATTTTTTCTGCAATAAAATTAAATCAGCCTCTCATTCCAAAATTTTAATCAAAATTTAGTGTCATTAAATTTTCTATTTTTTCTTTCTTATTAAAATAATTTACTTTCAGTTTTTAATCTTATTTGAATTGAAGGTTTCGAAAGAAAACAAAATCAATGTAATTTACTTCCTAGAAAGTAGTAAATAAGGTTATTTATGAAAGCTATCACATGATCACAGCTTATAACACGTGTGATATTTTTTACGCTCATGCAACATATTGCATGAAGAAGAATCCAATAAATACTTTCCCTTTTCCTGAGATGTCTGTAATGTGGAATATATCTCAACTTCTATTTTGGAGACAATCACAATCATACATTGTAAAAATAGATGGAAAATTAATCATAAAGTTTACTCAGATAATATTTGGGCTGTTTAAGGCATCAGATAAAAAGAATCATTTGTAATGTATATAAAAAATAGTGATTTTCTTGCAATATTTTAGCATCTAATCGTCGAGGATTAAATCGACTTTATTTTCTGTAACAAGTAAACTCATTCAATCTTTAATATATACCTTTATCTTTACATCTGATAAATCAAAACTAAATGTAAAATTGAAATCATTTTTAAATTCTGCTAAATTTTTCTTATAAATACATGATAAGTTGTTTTTAAATTCGATTTTATTTCATCAAAGTTGGTTTTCTTATTTTTATTTTCTATTTATATATCTTCTTTGGAAGCTTTTAAATAGGAATTTTAAAAAAGGATCTTAAATGGAAAAACATGTATTAAGACTACTTATCAGATCGTGTTTGATTCTGTATCTTCACTTCTATAAAACACAATAATTTATGCATAGTTTTCGGTATTTATTGTTCTTATTTTCCGCTAGAAACACCTTTGAAAACCAAATAAAACACGATTAAAAATATATCACAAAACGCTATTGATTTTTTTAACTCGTTTTAACATAACAAACACAACGGCAAAAAATATTATGCAGTTTTTTCAACATATAATGATGTATTCAAGGAAGATGCAACTCTCTTAAGACACCCTTAGACAATAATATCATGTATAATAGAAAATTAATAAATCTTTATTTTTTTAAATTAATATCATAATTTATGTCAAGAAATCTCTAAATAGTATTGTTTTTTATCATCTTTTCTTTTTAATTTCACATGTTTACATTTCTCACAAATAAAGAGTTTAATTATTTAAAAGACTCAATTTCATCTAAATGTTAAAGTTAACTTGGTATATGTTCATCTAATTGACTTATTTTATTGTTAAAGTATGCAGTGATTGTATTTGACCCATCTAGTTAGAAGACGGCTTTATAAATGTGATACCTATTTATCTGTTCATTGGCTGTGAAGGCTTTTGCATTTACGCCTTATGTAGTCTTTTAAGTTCATAAAGAAATTTTATTGTTTGACAATTTTAAAAAGTCATGATTGAAAATGTTCTCGTGGGATGCATTTGAACATTAATTTGGTTTGGAGATAACGCTTTTATTCGAATATAAATTTAAACTTTATTAAATATACAATTAAGATAGTTCAGGCCCAAAATAATTTCTTTATTTTCAAAAGTAACAAACATATGAATTGATGTCACACATTTACCACAATAACATGTAAATAATGGTTATCCTATCTTAAAAAACACAAGATATCGTTTTGAGTATATTTTTGGAGAAAATGACTGTTTTTACATATTTTATGATAAATTTTCAGATATAAATCAAATATATCTTTGAATATTTTAAATATCGATAAACCTAATTCTTACAGTTAAGTTTTCTCTGAGCATTTTATGTCTGCTTTCGGATTAATTTTTGTTCGGAATTACATTGATTCCAAAAGTAAAAAGCAAATTATGATAATTTTTTTTCAAATTTGTTTTTTATTAAGATAAAATTTAGAGAGTTTTCATTTTATTTTGAAATTATTTTTATTTTTTTCGTTCTTTGTGTTAAAAATAATCTTGAAGGTATTTGAGATATTTAAATTTCTATCGTTCATTCAAAACTGTTCTTTTTTCCTACTAAAGTCTTCGGTATTGTTAGAAGTAAAATCGATTCTGTTTTAATGATTCGTTTTACCAAAGTTACAAAAAAATCGTTAAGTCTATCTGTGAATAGTTGTGTTAAAATATAAGTCAAAGTATATTGTACATTTTATATTCATTAGTTGAATGCAACAAGATCTAATTCTGAAATATTCTTTCTAAATCAAACATTACATCTTTTCTTTTCCCAAAAAACTGAATTTATATTCTTTTAAATGTCTATTTAAGGTTATTTTTGTTTTTATCGAGATATTTTGAATACAATTTAGTTTGCTTTAACTTATTTTCCTCAAGGAAAAGGTTCGTTTACTTTTGATTAAGTTAGCTAGAAAAAATTAAATATTTTATTCTGATGCTCTAAGAATGTTATAATTTCATTTATCTTAACTATGTAAAGCGTTTCCTTTTCTCCATAAATTTTTTCAGAACCAATTTAACATAAATCAAACCACTTAAAATTTTTCAAAAAAATATCGTTGTTTCTAAAGTTAAACAATCACTGTGTTAAACTTTTATATTCAATTAATAAGAGATGATTTAAAGACTTTTTATTCATGATTCTCTTTAATTTATCAGTGCTTTTATTTTTATTCTCCTCGTTTTCTTTTTATAAATATTTTTGATCAAGTGTAGTTTTTGTTTGTTTTTACGTTTACAACCGAAAATGATAGAGGATTTACTTATCGTTTTTACTGAATTTGGGTTATCTTGTATTTCGATATTGTGCTAATTTTCTTCTCTTCCAGAAACTTCATTATCGTCACCGTGTTTAAGGATCTGCATGTTAATTTCAACAATGTAATTACCTCGAGAGTATTTACAGTTGATTTTTTTTCTTTTAACATCATTGATCGGAACATTTTTGAACTATCTTGGATTATAATTGTTAAAGTTAATGTAGATGTAACTTTAATTAGACGCTAACTAGATATCATCTAAAGGTGCATTCTTTTAAATAACTATTTGTTTGAACAGTCGAAAGTATTTTTCTTGTAAATTTCGTAAATCGAAAGACCATTATTTATATAAAGTGATTTTATTTAATCGATATTTAAAAATGTTGTCAGAAATCAATTTGTCCCTTTATATAGGGAGTGTTACGTTGAGTGATTTTTTAGTTTTTTGGAAAATCTTTTGAATTTTTACCTTTGCGCATGTGTATCGTCTTATAAAAATATCATTTAGATCTTTTATCATGCATGGCTAAAAATCTTCCATCATGTTCAATATTTCAAATTTCAATTTTACTTGTCTTAATGCAGTTAATACTTCAAATTTTTCTTTCTATTAAGCTTATTGTAGGGCCAAAAGTGACGCTAGATTTTCTGTTGGTGCAAAATTTGAATCTCGTTCACTTCTATCAGTTTTTTAGGGTTCCTTCGAAGATTAATACCTTATTAGCAAAATTAAATGTTCATGTTTTTCATTTATGAATATCTTTTATACTGCAAGGTTCTCTCATATGTTCTTAAAAATTACCTGTAGGGGATGTGTCTAATGGCGAAATAGTGATTGGGAGACTTCAACGGTATTTTTAATGACGACGATATCCTCCACGTCGAATTTATTATCGTAGAAAATTATGACAAATACGATTTTCGGTTGTACGATACGTTGAACTTCATTTGATATTCCTGTGACTTGTGATCCATATAAATAAATTATATCGTTAGGTAAATAACAAATAATTTGAATCTAATACGAGAGTCATAATTGTAATCGTTTAGTTTATTTCTGTTTTCGATAAAAATTAACAACAAAATCCCTTTTTGACATTTTTTACCAGGAATCTGAGCTAGTACACGAAAGATAATTTCCAGGTGCATCAAATTTGAGAATTGTCTGATTTTTGTTTTATGCTCTTCGTGGTTTGAAATGATGCATCTTTCTTTTTCAAACTTTCAATGTTTTCGTTTTTTAGTTTTATCTGATTAAAATATTTACTTTTTTTGAGGTCATAAATTGAAGAACAAATTTCGAAATGTGAGAGATAAAATTCTGGTTTCATGATATATATTCCGAGAGATCTTTGGCGTTTTTTTAATAATATCATTTTACTGGTTTAAAATAGATTTTGTCTTTTTTATATTTTCTAAATTCATTCATATTTCTAAATTTAAATGAAAAGCTTATCCTTTCAGATTAAATCATACATGCAAATAACGAATTCGTTATGTTGGCTTTTTAGTTTCTTCAAAACCATAATTTTTTCTTATGCAAGTAGATGTTTTGAGAGATCACAAAATCGTCAAGGAAAGAAAATATGTTAGATTAAATGGATTTTCCTATCAATTATGTTAATTTGGTTGATCATTATCGTGTAAAAAAATTAGATGTTAAAATTTTATTTTCCTATTTTGATCGTGCTCATGTTGTTTTATGTTTATCTTCCTAGAATTATTGTATCAGTCAATAAACCTTTTTAGAATTTGGCTATGTTAAATTGGTTTTTCTGATTAATTACTCGATAAACTCTTAAACTATTTTTAAATGTGGTTGTATTTTATGAAACTTACTTTGTCTCTTTTTAACACAGAAAACAACGCTTTTTGTGCACGATTGTAACACGGCATCAATATTAACAATAATCTTAAAAATGATTCTCTTTAGTTCAATAGTTTAACCTCTATAACTTTATAAATTTGTGAAATTAGATTGAGTCTGTAAAATAATTAGTTTTTTAAGGTCATATAGGCGTTATCATTTTTTCATATTTCTTTTATTATCAGATTTTAATCATTAGAATTTACCATTTCAAAATTTATCTCCCTTGAGCATTTTTCGTGGATTTTTTTCTAGTTTTATATTCTACTCGATGATTATTTACTCGTTTCAGGCATTTTTACTTGATATATGATAGATATATTTACCTATTTTATATTATTATTATAATTTGAGTTATGTTTGATCGGCAACGATTTCATCGAAATTTGCACATGATATCACTACATTTCATTAATTATTTCTTTGATTTGAAAAATAGGTTTAATCCTGTCCTGTGAAAGGCTTCTCGAACTTTAATTTTGGCAATTTTGAGATTTATTGGGAATTTTATTTGTATTAGCGCTCATATCGATATAATTAAAGAGCGAGTCATGACTCAGAGACATTCTTTGAAATTAACATTATCTCTCATGCACGTGTTCTATATACTTCATTACGTTCCCTTCTTCACGAAGCATCTCTTTCATTGACTAAATTTGTTCTGATCTTCTGAGCTGATGAGGTTCCTGATGTAGAAAATTTTGTAGACTCATTGTTAAGTATGCTACATCGAATTAGTAGATTAAAGTGAGACTTGAAAAATGGAATGTCATCGTAGATTTAACGAAGCTGGTAGATTGGACATCTCTTGTCTTTTATTATATATTTTCCGGCAAATATATGTTTAATTTTTCTTCTTTCATTTTGGTTATTAGAACACGATTGTATATTTCGTATTACTAATTTATTATTATCCTATTATATTTTCAGACATTTACTTTTATCTTTTTGCCTTCATTCCCTTAGCATGCTGATAAATCGACTTGTGTTTTTTTGAAGAGATCTGGCATGTTAATTTTTTATTACGGTCTGATAGATTAATGGTATGTTGATAAAATGGTTAGCATACGTTTCTTCCAAAAATATATTCAGCCGGCGAGTGCTTTGCGGTTTTGGTAATACTCTCCCTTATAGATAGTGCCAAAACATGGATAAAATCACCCTAAATTTACGATTCTTCTCAGGCACATACCTGAATAATGTCCCAAATGTTTTTGTTTTGAAGTTTTATGACACTGTTATTCATTGGGTGATATGGTTATTTTCAATTTTTATGAGAGCCTAGATACTCGAAAAGGTGCTTTAAGAGTTTTGATTCAAATACAAAACACTGCTCAGGTTGAATCTATCGAGGTAAGCCAGAGCGTGATATAATCAGAGAGAAGAAGGCTTTTTCGGGCGTTTTTTCGATTGATCAAGAGTTTCTATTATTTCAGGCCCTTTTGAGTCATGGTAATCAACAAAAATATGAACTTATTGTCTGTGTTGTTTTAAAATCATGGGGTGACGAAATCCACTTCCCACGTATGAAAAGTTTTTCTGTCTGGCATCGTTTTTAGTTTGGCTATCGGGGTGTAATATTTTGATTTTGACTGAGCGCATATAAAGTATGAATAATATATATTTTGTTACATCCATACACATTTAATTTCAGAAAAAATAATTCTTGATGAGGTCTTGAAATTTATTTATCCTCGTGTGATTTAACAATTGATCACTAACAGTTTCTTTAATCAGGGGCATCATATGGAGTTGGAGAATGCGCTTCAGGCCTTTGTGACTTTGTAATAAAATAAACGTTTTTAAACCTGCAATTTATTTTTTTATATTTTGAATTTGTGACAAATATTGATCTTCACGTGGTAGGTCGGGTGGCTTGCCTTGAATGATGTTGATAGCATGCTGTATGATTGATCTTTGCACTAATCTCATACATTGTCGATTTTAAGGAGTATCTAAATTAAATAAACTGAACCGGATAAACCATCTGCGATAGTATTATAACTACCTTTCATGTACTCGACATTTTAATTATATTTCTTCAATTCCATTACCTCTCTAGATCTTATACCTCTTATGTCTTTCTTTTCTGGCAAACGCGAGAGGGAATTACGGTTAGTTTTAAGAATATCTTTAGACCCATCAAAATAGTGTATAAATTTTCTTGTAGCCCAGATTATCGCATTAAGTTTTTATCGATGTTTGCATGATTTCTTTATCTAGAATTAAGTGATTGGATTTCGAAAGCTATTATGATCAACAATCAATTTCTGATCTACAAAAAACATGCACTGAACCCACGACCAGGTTTAACACAGTCTAGGTTTAAAAATTTCGTTTAAATAAGAGTATCCGATCGTCAGGATGTTAAGGATTGCATTTCAACTTCTTAAAAACATAATCTCATTGTTTGGACAAAAACTAACCAACATTTTTTGATAAAATTCTGTTCAGTGATGCTGCAAAGTGAGGCTTGCTTGTGACAAAGCTTTCGTAAAGGTAACATCAGCTTTAAATGATCTAAGTTATATCATGTTTTTTAGATTTTTCCCATTCAGAATAGTATCATTGTTTTGATTTTTAGGTTATATTCCTTCATTCGATCTCATAAATACACGATATTCCGCTCTTTTAGCTGATAACTTGCACTTTTTTAAATTAATTTTCATTCCAGCTTCTCTAAGGAAATTTGAGACAGTTAGATATATCAGTAGGTGTTGATCGTAAGAGGGTGAGAAAATAAGAATATCTTTGAGGTAGGTCGTGGAATATTTTAATTTTAGTAAAAATATTATACATGAGGTGTAAAGTGAAGGCATTACAGAGCCCGGAAAGTCATACATTTAATTCAATCAGACCACCATCAGAGTATGGGCGAAAGTCTAATTTTGGTTAGGATGGTTTTGTCGAATCCGATTTACCAGAACCCCCTCTTAAAACTCGATTACTTGAAATTAGCTCAATTTTGTCCGTTTATTTAATAAATTGTCGCGCCAGTGTTAGGAGTATTGATCTTTGGTTGTCACTTTGTTTACTTCGTTTAAATCGAGGCATATGCTATTTGACCTGCCATTTTTCTTTCTAACAACAATAAGTTAACATATGGGGTTATTACAAGCTCTTATAATTCTTTTTAACATGAGTTATATCTGGATATTTATGTTCTCTTCTATATGATTTGGAATGCTATAAGGTATGGTGCACTGTGGCTTTACTATCTCAGAAACAATTTAATGTTCTAACTCTTATAAAACCCGAAAAGAGCTCCGGAAGTGGAGAATACATCATGATACTCATTGAGAATACATTCTCAACTATGTAAACAATTTTCGGCATTTTACAATTTTAAGAAATTAAGATTTTGGCATTATAAAAGCAGAACATGAAAATCAATTATGAGCTGATTAGCAGAAATAAAATCTCAACCAATTATCATCTAATAAGTGATGCCATCTACATCAATAAAATTACAATAAATTTCGATTTCATAACCTGTTAAAAATAGGTAGCGTCGACTTAAAACTAGTATGGTTTAACCAGTAACCAGAGACAAGTTTATATTAAATCTTGATAACTTTAATTGTTTTTAGAAAAGATACATATGTAGGGTTGATGCATGATCCTGTGAAAAACTAATTCACTTATAGATATCGAATTATCAAGAGATGCTTTGATTTGAATACTATTATTCATTGATTAACAAAAATAGACTTATGGAGCTAAAAATATTAACAATTATTGCTTTTCTTTTTCATATTTTGTAATATTTTGCATATTCGTCGAGTGTGATCATACTTATGATAATTCCTGGAGGTAATTAGTCATAGCCCTACGGCTGTTTTGTGCTCTCTCGATCTGCATCCTTTGAAATATCTAAAAATATTCTGCTGGCTTCTAGTACATATGTTTTTCGATTTAAGACATCATTCGATTTCTTATTGTCGAGATTTGATTGAACCATTAGTTTTCGCGTTACATTTATTATGGCCGCTACTTCATCAAAAAATTTTCCTTCATTTAAACTTTTGATATTAAAAACAATTGCTGGAGCAATTATAATTCAGCTTTATTTCAAATTTCCTTTCAAAAGAGTTTGTCTAAGACTCCAAGATGACTCTAAATAGATGGCAATAAGTAGATGAGAAACTTCTTTTTAATTATGAATTATTTCTCTGTTGGTTCCATTGAGGGCATTGTTTTATTTAGATAATCATCCAGTTATCGTTAGAATTTCGCCGTTTTCTGTGATGGTCTAATCGGTAATCTGAAAATTTTGCGAAATAAAACGAAAAACGAGTAGCTATCGTCCGATCATAGCTGATAGTCAATCCATTTCTTCATCTGAACAAGGTTCTTTTCTGAGATACCAGAGAGAATATTTTCGTTGTTAAGAAATATTCATGGACGGAGTCGCTGAAGAATTTATGGATTAGAGATAACTTTTTCTTAGTGTATTAGCCACTTGCAGTAGCCAGAACGTCGAATTTCAAGGGCCAACACTTGATATCAGAATTTCTTGAAAAAAGTTCCATTTTCATTTGAGAAAGACTATTTAAATGGTCTTCACTTGATGTAAAAACTGAGTCATCTCTCATTGAAATGACATTAAATTTATTTAATATATAATGCGCGTGCTCTATATATCCTACAAGAATCGTTTTTGCTTTTTTATTTAATTCTTATTAAGTTCCATTGAAATCTAGTGATAATATTTTCATAATTATTAACTCGTTCTTCAAACTGTATTTATTTCTATTAGTGTTGATATAAACTGTAGGCGTATACCCTGTTTAATCTTCGGAGAAGCCGCAAAAACGTTTCGTGTATATCTATCTTTGTATGACTGTATTTAAAAGCAGTTTATAAACATATAATTATCAATGAATGAATAGACATGATTTAAGAATAACATATTATCACTTTTGAATGTTTATTCAATTTTTTGAAATAAATTGAATTATTTATCAATTGTTTGTAACTCAATTAAGATAATTAGCAAGTTTTTTATAATTTTGGATTTGGTTTTTTGTTGGCATTTCTTTTACCCTTAAAAATCAGATTTATTGAGAACATCAAAAATTCTTCAGATAGCTTCAAGAGAATTTTTCTAATAGCAGCTAAAATGAGATGTATAGCTTTCCTTATAATTAATTTCACTTGCTATAATGAGCTTCGAATTTGGATGTGATACTATTTTAACATCACATCTTAAATTTGTTTTGCTATGTGAAGATTAAAATCAACTTCATGTTGACACGTCGAGTTCTAACACCTCATTGTGTTTTCAAGCCTAATTGGGTCCATGGTTGAGATGATAATAATTACAAGAGTATTGTTGGTTTTTCATTTCTTCAAGATGGTTGAGTTATCTTAACCAACTATATGGTGATCAAAAATTAAAGCATAATTTAATATTTTTTCTGATGCATAATTTGTGCATGTTTTAATTATATTCTTAGAGCGCGTATTTTTTCAGAATAGTTAGATTTTTATGTAAGTGGTTTTTTGTCGATCATATTTTGTAATTTTCTTATTACCTTCGAAATGAATCACAAGATTCATTTATTGACTCTTTTCAAGAAAAAATTTAACGAATGAACTTGAATGAAGACTGATCAATAACTTCTTAACAAATATTTTAAATCACCATTTGAAAATATTTATAAAATTTTTAAGGGAATCCTACTTGATTAATGAAATCGAGGTTAAAAATTTCTAAAAATTTTCATTATATATTTAGATATCTCATTAGCATTTCCACTTGATTATAATTTTTACTATATTGCACACATTATAGAAATGATTTTAAAATGAATTTTATAAAATTACTTAAACTTCGTTTAATCAATATTTTTCAACATAATTTTGTGTTTAATCATATTAAAATAAAGCTTATCAGATATATTTAAGTTACATTGGCTATGAGTGTTTATTAAGAGGAACTTCGATCTTTTATATTCAAGCCTAACTGTTTTTTTAGAAACTGATATTTCAACATGTAAACTCTTCATAAAGGTTAGCCTACGTATATTTAAATTATGTCTAGTTTTTAAGTTGATGTTGGAATTCGTTACTTTCAGTTTCATCAAAACAACTTCTTAATAATGATACGCTTTCAATAAAATTGATTTCATAACACCTATTTTATATTATCACATGTGAATTTTAAGATCATGATAAATTCTTTGATGAATAGAGTGCATCCATTAAATTTACCTGAAATTCAATTTATCAAAGATTCAAAATCTTTTCCAATCATGAATTAAACATAGAATAAAAATTATTCGAAATTCAGTCGACTGCCTAGTTTGTTTTCATTACAGTTTAAAAAATTAACAGAATCTCATTGAACACCTATTTCAGAATTAAAATATGAAACAATTTTTTTCAATTTATCGTGAAATAGAACTGTGTATCGTTTAAATCTGTAAGACTATTTAAACATAAAATATTTCAAATTGTACTTTAATATCTTTGAATCATTATCGTACTCATCAGCCATATTATAAATCCCAAAATCCAATAGAATTACTTGCATGTACAATCTTAGAAGCACTAAAATATTTTTTGCATAATAGCGCAACTGAAATTTAAAAGTTAACAAACAGACAAGATAATTATTTAATTTAAAAAATTATATAGATGATACCTTCTGATTTTATTTTTAAATATGTGAAGTTCTATCAAAATTGAATGAACTCGGTTTGATTAATTTTATCGATAAATTTTCATTGAAAAAATTTTTTTTAATAAATGAATTAAAACAACGTAAAATAAAAATAGTCGATATTTAATCTAAAAAGAAGAGAATACTGGTAGTAACATAATTTATTTTTCATATTTTAAAATTTTTGATATGAACTTATGTGTGATATGTGAAAATATTTTTGGATTCTTAAGAGGGATTTATTTTTGAGCAAATATTTTCATAATTTTATGTGTAAGTTATCCCAAAAATTGCTAGTCGAAAAATAAATCTGCCCTAGCTAGAAAGGAACAAGAGCCAACTTTATTTTTATTAGACTATATCTACAATAAATGTTGATTCTAATTGATGGTTTTGAATTCATGAGCATTTTTATCGATTTAAAGAGACACATAAATAGAAATATTACAGATAATATACTTACAAGTTATATTTCGCAGATAAATTTATGAAATTAGTTTAATATCTAGTTTTCAAAAATTTTGAAACTTTGAGGATTTAAATAATACTTTGCAAAAATCTTTAAGTTATAATTTTAATGTATAAACTATGTTTTAAAATTTAAAAACAACTATTAATGGAAATTTAATTTCAAAATTATTTTGTGTAAGAGTACATTGATTGAGATTATCCCAAGACTTCATGTGTTAAACCAAAATAACATTTTCGTTTGGTTTTCATATTTTATTTTACAAAATTGGACTTAGAGGAAAATTAGTAATTTCCACTATTAAAAATCAAAATGGCTAAATTAAAATAGATCTGATTACTTTTGTGAATTCACGTTAAAAATGTTTTCTATTTATATTTTACGACTTAGATATCTCATGCTCTGCCAAATAAGAGATAAATAATCTCTAAAACGTTCATTCTTTTTCTTTCTGTTAGAATCTTTAAAAATATGAAATAAATAAAAGAGATTATAAACTAATGAATTTTTTTAATTTTCTTATAAGTGAATATCATAAAAGAGAAATTGATTTTTTAAGTAATATTATGATTATAATTTTTGAACATACATGTTTCAATCACGTTTGAATCGTGAAAATAACTTAAATTCATTTTAATTTTGCATCTCATATAAATTTTTAAATTGAAATCAAGATAATATCCTGTCAACTTTAAATTTCTTCTCTAATTCAGGTAATTAGAGAAGTTTTATTTAAGCAATTCCATCTTTTTGTTTCCTATTTTCACATTTATAAACTTTTTGTGCTTATCTGTTTTCATTTCTGAAAGTCAAAATTTGTTGATCTTAGACTGAAAACATTGTAAAATATGTTCAAAGAAATTTGTTTTATCTGAATGAATTACGTTTTTATTGTAAATAAATAACTTAGAAATAAAATTTTTTGGTTAAATAATTTTGAATACTAGTTTTTCATATTTATAATCCTGTATTTAAGAGTATTTTGAGAAAGGATAATAGAAAATTTTTAAATAGGAAGATATATCTTTTACAGCTTCTGAAAGATGTTTCGTGATCAAAAATTATTTTATTTAATGCAGGAAAGAACTTCTCCATATTTTTGCTCGAAACTTTCTCATATTTTTTCTTCTATTTTAAAATCAGTAATTTTATAATTTTTATTGTATTTTGTAAAATCAAATCCGAGTTACTCTTTGACACTTTTTATTGTATTAATCGTTCAAAATTAGATGTTTATTGATAGGAGAACAATTCAGTCTTCAATAAAAACTTTTGATTTTGTTACATTTTTTTTTAATTTCTAAAATGGAAGAATAGATCAAAAACACGATGAAAACTGTGTATTTCATATGAAAATATTATTGCTTCCCGTTTACATCTCTATAAATTTCTCATTTTAAATCACCATTGTTTCAAAAGATACTCTTTCCATATAATTTTTCGAATAATTCATTTTAAAACTGTTATAATTTTTGTTCAAAACAGCTTGATCGTTAATTTAAGCTAAGATGATCTGAATGATACTCAAAGCATAAATTTGTCAACTTAAAAGTATGTTTTATTGATTTGTGCAATTATAAAAATATTCCATTCAACCTTGATATATGTATTTTCAGTTATTATTATATTTTCGTTCTTATAATCAATATAAAGAACGTCCCTATTTTGATTTTTGAGGGAAATGAAATTTAAAACGAACTTGGTATGTTAAAAGATAGAAACTATTAAACTACTAAAAGTAAAATTTTAGAAATTGTAAAAATTTCAGTTAAAAAGTATTTGAATATTATCATTTAAAATATACGAATATTTCAAATAAATTCACATTTTTATAAAATTTGAAGTTTTTTATGTTCCAATTATAAAACTAGTCAATTTTTAGGATATCTTGGATGAATTAATATTTTATTTTTAGAATCGAGTGTAAGAATTCATATGGATATTTATGTATAAACTTGATTTTATAAAACATAATATAACTTTAATTTTATTTTAAATAGTATAAAATCATGTTATAAATCTAGAGAAATATTATCTAACAATCTTACGTTGTTTAATACGTCTAAATGCTCATAATAGTAGAAATAAATTCATCTAAATTTATAAAAGTAAATAAAATACCATTTAATTTAATTAACTATAATCATTATTTGACATATATACCAAGTATTCCTTTTAAATTGTTTTAAATTACCCCATAATATATCTATTTTTATTTTTAAAACTCAAAAACCTATACTATTATCAATATTTTAAACTTTGTAAATTTAAACTGGTATAATTATTAATGGTCAATAACTTGTATCATAAAAATATACAATTAAAGCTATTTGATTTATACAGAAAGTAGAAGTTAAAATATTTTTACTTTTATTCGAGAAAGTAAAATATCAACATGGAAAAAAGAAGTTGTTTTTACTTAAACGTATTTCATATTTTTGTCTCTAAGATAGTGTTCATAACTTTGGGCTTATGTCTTTTAATGGTGTTTCCTTCATATATTTCTTTCTATGATGATAATTACAAAACAAATGAATTATAATCCCTGTAAAGAAATTCAAATTATTTTAATAACTTCATGTTATACGTTTGAGAGCTCTTTTAAAATAGAAAAATTACGATAGCTGCAAAATGATCAGTTTTAAAGTAATGTTAATTTTTTAACAAGTTATAAGAAAATGGTATGTCTCGACAACATCTGGCATACACTAGTTCTTAAACAATATTAAACTTCAAAAGAATTCGATAACATGATGTATATACTATATATTCACAAGAGCTAAATTTTAAAGATATAATGAATAATAACTTTTTGAAAGTTAAGCAGAAAGGGAAAAGTCGAAATTATCCAGATTAGGGTGTAAGAAATTAAATTTAACTAACATTGCAAACTTTAATAATTTCATAGTTTAACTTTAGTTTTACTAAATATTATTTTAAGGTTTTTTTAACGATTTGATTTATAAGATATCTTCAACCTTGTTCGAAAGTGTAGAAAATTAAATACATAAGATCTATATCATTGATTAAACTAGATTTGTCATCGAGTATGATTGGATATTTTCTCGTGATATATATTTTTTCATTTCAAAAAGTGTTTGGATATGCGTGTTAATCACAATTAAAATATTTCGAATATTAATTTTATTATATGGGTTATAAAATAATTATTTTGGTAAACAAATTTTTTATAAATTAAATAATACAAACTATTTTCTCGTGCGATTAACAAATAACCTTGATTTTCTTGTGTATTTTGATACATTGCTAATGATAATTACCAAAAAATTTGAGTGATACTGGTCATTTTTATCGTATTTTTATAAATTAGTAAACGCCGAGCACATTGTATTAACTGTCAGATAATAGACAGTCTTTATTATCAATTGAAATATTCGCGAAATTATACGAACATTTTTATTTTCACTAATTATGCATCTTTTGAATATTAAACGTTTGGATTTCAATCTTGTTCATCACAATTGGAAAAACGCTATTCAACTGTATGAGAATCAACCTTGTGAGGAAAACAAAAAATTATCTTATTCTTTAGGTATATTTCTCATCGATCACTTTTTTCATCAGATGTCAGAGGATCAAATTAATGAATTAGTATTTGCAAAATGCGATTTATCACAGGACAACATTGAGTTATTTCTTTCGTCTGAATATTTGAAATATATTTGGAATGGAATAAAATTTTGCAAATTAATATCTTATAATACCTTTGTGGTATTTTTACGAAATTTATGCAAGAATTTTACTCATACTTTTAAAAGTATGACTTTACTGAGACAATTTTTTTATGAAGTTTTTTCTGGAGAATATGTTCACAATAAATGCATTATGTCTCGGTATGATTTTATATTGCTGATATATATAGAACTGATGACAATACAGCCATTTTATCCACTTATAAATAGTGGAGAATTCTTTCTTGTCCCCGTTTTGAAACACATACATACTAGATTAATCCATTATAAAATTGATGAATATAATTATGTCAAAATGAATTTGAGCATCATAGATCCATTGGTATCATTTATTTCGAATGACATCGAAATTGAAAATTCAGCAAATTATTGCATGTTAGTTAATATGAACATAGATATATTAACATTTCTGATCGACGTCGACGATAACTTCTCAAATTTTAAACATTTTTTGAGCTTCTCGAATAAAATTGTGATGATTACCAAAACAAAAATTTTTGAAGTTTCTAAAAGTGGATTCCTTAAAAAAGTTCAAAAAGCAACAGCTAAGTTGTTTGAATTTACAATAAAATTTTTGTTTCAAAAAAGAAAGTATCCTTGGGTTTTTCAAGAAATTATCATCAGACACTGTCTCATATGTGAACCAATCATGCTTAGGTTGAAATCAATCGTTCATTCATATGTTTCGAAAATTTTTTCTCACTTTACAGAAAATAGTGCAAACAACTATTTTGATATTCAGTATTATGTATTATTTCTTCCTTTATTTCGTCAGATGACAAATGAAAATTTGTTTTCTCAAAAAGATTTTTATGAGAATTTTCAGCTATTTTCGGAACTTGCATCAAACGTATTGAAAAATAACATAAGGTTTCGTTGGAGAATGCCTGATAAAAGCATCATTTTGTCTTATTCATTTTTTTCGTTAACCTGGGTACTTTTGAAGAGCATTGAACTTGATAATTCAGGTAAAATTCTAAGTTCAATAATTTCCCGGGTGGATAAATCTTTGATTTTAGCAGCTCTCAATCTCATCGACGATAAGTGTGTAAATTCCTTTCTTGGAGAATTTTTAAACAAAATCCTAGAGTTTAAAAACGATATATCTTTTTTTAATGATATTAAAAATTTTATCAAAGTGGATTTTGATAAAGCGTATAAACAATTTCATGATTTTATTAACACAAAAGTAAATGTGTTACTTCAAGAACGCTTATTGAATCAGAAAAAGTTGAAGAAGAATGAATCTATTTTGTTTTATTTTGAAGATGAAAAAATCTTTCAAACAAATCTCTTGCAGTATTTAAAATATATAAGAAAAACTTACGTTCTAGTTCGATGAATTCCACGAATAAAATAAACATTCTTTGAAAACTGTATTAAGTTTTATGCTTAAATCTATTTTAATTTATTAAATCTAAATTTTAGCGATTGGTTAATATTATTACGTGCGGACAGATTTTCTTTAAAAAGGGAATATCAAATGCTAACGTTCAATCCCAAATACGGATTCAACTTAGATATTAAAACACTTCTTTCCAAAGTATCCTTATAAAAAAACAATATTATTTTTTGAAAATTATGGTTATTGTAAAATTTTTTCTGTTGAGTTGATATAATTTTTAAATATCTATAATGTTTTTGAAGAAATTATTTGAAAAAAATTTTAATGCAAATGTATGTGCCAAATTTTAAAACAGGAGAATAAAACTCAAAGAATGTAATGGCTTAAGTCATATATTTTTAAAAAAATATCAGTTTGGTCTCCTTTAATTCAAAATATAAATTTTTCAATTCTGACAATGAGAATGAATTTTATCACAAATATTGAATTGAATAATATTTTTTACAAGTTTAACGTGTTTGCAAATCAGATGACACTTTTAGCTTTGATAAATTAAAGAGGCTCAAAGATTTTCTGATGAAATAATACCGTGGTAATTTAGATCGCATAAAATTTTTAATTGTTTCAATAATGCTAAAATTATAATGGTATGAAATTTTTTATCCATTTAGTGTTGGATTACTATGATGCCCACTGATAAAAATTAACTTATAAAATAATTTGTTATTTTTTGGTATCATTTCAAAATTAAAGTTATTTCTGTGTGTGCTTCTGTTAACATTTCTACTGTTAAAATACCACAGCTAATATAGGGGGCGATAATATTGCAAATTTTCAAATTCTTGGATTATTTTTTCAATTTTAGATTAGTCACTAATAACTGGTAGTTTTAACCTATTTAACTGAAATTTATTTAAGAAACATTTGGTTTATCTTTTAAACTATTTTTAGTGTTAATTTTTATTAATTTATACTTGGCTGAAAAAGGACAACATTTTGTATGTTCTTCTTTTGAGGTAGCTGATATTACATGATTGAGGATAAAACGAAGTCTATTTCCCCATATTGTGCGCATTTATAAAACTCTCATATTTATCATTTTACTCAAATGATTTGTGCTCAAATAAATCACTCACATATATATTAAAATATTACCCATCCATATCTTATAATTTATGATTTTATAATGATTCTAGTTTTTTACAATACATAAATTGACATACCTTATAGAAATGATTATTTTTATCTGGATCATTTATTTGCATAAGCTTAATAATTTATGTTTGGGGATATCACATTAACTCTAAAAATCCAATTGAACATGAAATTTTTGATTAAGTTGATTAACTAATTTAAAATATAAGATGATTCGAATAATAGCACTAAATTATCCCCTCTTAAAGATTACGTGAATGTGAAGTTATTGAGAATGATATTTGTTGATTTATTTTTGGTTCGATTGCAATCTTAAATATACTTAAACATCCTTTCGTCTTTGAACAAAAACAATCATTTTGAAACTGATTATAATGTTCTATATTTTAAAATTCTGAATTTTTTGTATTTTGCAAAATATAATCAAATTAGGTTGTTCCTTAGCCAGTATAGGCTATTAAATAAATTCGTTTTTATTTTTTCAATTATATTTTTCAGATATTGTTCGTTTTAATTTTAGTGGCTTTCATGAATATCTTATTGAAAATTCATTTCAGTTGAAATTTTTTATTGAGAATTTGAATGAGAGTAATTTTGATATTTTGGATAAAAGACGATGATGTTATTCATTTAATAGACAACATAGGGAGTAATTTTTCGTTAATTCTGAGTTCCGTAAAGAATTGGAATAACTTTGTTCGATACTTGATAATTATGATTATTGTTAGTTTTCTGACAGAAAGATATTTTATCATAGTTAAGGTCTGATTTTATAAACTTAAATGTATATGTCTCGAGTTTTTATATTGTAAAATAATGTAGTTTTAACCTACTGTGTTTGATTTGGCAAAAGTATTTCCTCTCGTCAACGTGTAAATCTATGGTATCTCTATTTTCTTTACGATTGACGACTGGTTTAAAAAAAGATTGAATGATTTTATAGTATCACATTTTATGTTATTTTTCATCATTCGAATCAGGAAAGATTTTAGTGAGGTTTACATTTGCATTTAATTTTTTTAATGTCGAATACATAAGGAGTTATGGTATGATATCAATTTCGATTCTGTTAAACAAATAAATGATACTTTTTGACTTCATTTATAGCAACGACTACTCACATATCAGTGCCTAATTTATGTTTAAATATCACTGTTAGCTGTCTCGACGAAAGATAATTTGATAAAATAGATAATTTCATTCAAAATAATTTTCTATTTTTTCATTTTATTAAACCACAAAACCTAAGAAAATGTTTTGAACTGATAATAATGTGTAACAAAAATCTGCAACTATGCTATATTCTTTCATATATCAGACGCTTAATTACTATTTTTTGACTCTCATAAATCATCTAATTTTTAGGATATTTAATTCAGCTGAGGTACATAAACAGCTGAATTTCATCATATTTGATTTATACTCATCAGAACAATTGATTTTAATTTTAAGATTATAAAAATGATATGCTTTTAATCTTTATCTCTAAATGAGTAAATTTTAGATTTTTTAAATCTTATGAATTGGAGAAAAATAGGAATTGAAAACTCATCTTTATTTTATTTATAAATCCAAATAACATGAGAAATATTTTCTCGGGTGACAGTTAATGTTCTAAGAAGATAAAAAAGGATGGTCTCGATTTTCTTCAGTTTCATTTTATGATTTTTAACAGAATTGATACGAATCCCATGTTGTGCATTTCACTTAGAGATTTATTTTCAAGAAGGAATTAAGGTGTCATATCATCATCTTAAAAATGAGTTATTATATAATTGTATATTCTTAAATATTTTATCATAATTTATTTAAAGAAAAATTGACTTCAATAAAATTTTTAATAATGCCTATTATTCTGTTTATGTATTAACTGTTTAGATGTTTAAAAAATATAGGAAAATTTATCTGTGTTGATAGTGTATGTATGAAATTTTGTAATCATTTCACGGGCAGAATTTTTAATTACTTCTTAAAATCATCTGTTTGTGCGACAAAAATTTAGTTTTTGTAAAAGATACTCTTAATCGTAATAAAAATTATAAACACATACAATTTTTACCTTATTTTTTGTGTCATTCTAAACCAAACCGAAAAACATCAAATGCAATTTAAATTATCAAACATCGATTCTCATTGGATGTTAAAGATCTTAATAATATATAATTAGTTTATTCAATTATTTTAGAATTTATCGATGAATTTTCCATTTTTCAACATGATCAAGTCGGAAAGTGCTGAATAGTGAATTGAAAAACGAGGACTTATGTACCTTTGAAAATTTTCATTGATTTATTTTAAATTTAATATCTTACGTTTTGAATTGGAGACTGCTGAACAGAATCTATCACACCATTCAAACATGCTTATCGCGTTCCAATTTTCAATTTTCAAATTTTAAATGTTATTTTTGTAAAAATATTTTGTCATGAATGAAATCAGGAGTAATTTAAATATTTATCAGAAAAACCTTACTAGTTATGTTAAATACTTATTTCCTAACTCAAAGTTTCATAAAATTAAAAATATTTGAAAAAAATAAAAATAAAAATAATAAATTTATGAATATAAAAAATCGCAACCCAATTTAATATTGTTGATTATATGATCAACTCAAACAAAATTATAAAATATTTTTGTTCCATTTTGAATATATAAAATACCTAACGCTTTTAGTTTCTTATGTTAGAATTAGATAATCTAGTTATGAAGAAATTAGGGACATGTTTACAATAGATTGAAAACGCTTATCTAAATATAAAAACTCATCTATATTTTTATTCTTCACTTTAAAGTGTAATTGTGAAATTGGCATGTGAATTTAGATAAAACAAAATAAAAAGACAAACACATATGGAATTTTTTTAATTTCAAAATTCAATGTAATATATAACATTCACATCTTATACCAGTTTTTCAATCAAAGGTTCGGCTTTTCTCTTTTCGACTTTCAGGATATCTTTGAAATTAATTTATATCAACGTTACCATTATTTTTGACATAAGCGAATTGCTTAAAAAGGCCACAGCAAAATTTTATATTCTTTTCTATGATCTTTTTTCGAAATATAAAAAAACTCAAAAATGTTCAGTGTCCGAGGAAGTTAACAAATAAGGGGGATGAACATTTTTTTGAATATATCATATAAATTCGAGTATTTCCACATATTTTATAAGATGATAATCAAATAATTTTTGTTCCCTATATTCATTTTAACTTTTTTAATGTTTGATGAACTTAAAAATTATTAATATCCTTTTTTTATCTTTTAAAAAATAAATGCAATGTTTATACATATTGATTGTTCTTGAATATTGTGCACATCATTTTTCGTGTAACTCATGTTTTGAGCGACGATATATATTTATTAGCTTAGATTTTAGTCTTTTCCAATTTACTAATCTTTAATTTATAAAAGTCTGTATATTTATTAGTTCATCAGTTTTAGTTCAGATTCTGTTTATCAAGTCCGTTCAATTTAAATGAAGAATGATTTGATTTATTTTTGAATGTTTGAGAGATGTGTAACATTTGAAGTTCATACCAGTTCATTTAATTTTTGTCTCAGTTTAAATATGATATCTCGTATCTTTTTTGAAAATTATCAAAATTACTTAAAACATATAGGCGAAAGTATCATTGAATTTTTCAAACATAATTTTGAAATAAATGTCCTCAATGAGAAGATAAAAACAGAATTTCATCATAATTTCAAAATTACAACATCATGTGTTCAAATTTACGTATACATGACAGTAAAATGTTTTAAACTACATTAAGTAAAGTTTTTTTTGTTAAATTCTCAATATTATGAGAAATTTAACATGAACAGTTTGGATCGTCGTGTAAATTATATGTTGCCAATAACATCAGGAAGTTAGGATAGTTTAACAGTATTTTTAATTTATACTCATTCTGATTGCCAACTATTCAAGTTATGCGATGGATACTTTTTCTTTCAAGTTTTATTGACGATTGAACGAGGTAAAAATTTTTAAGGTTGATGATGAGATGTAAATATAGACAATTATCCTGAGTTATGCCAACCTTCAAGTGAGTTATTTTTTCCAAGAAACGCTGATCAAATAAGCAAATCTGTTCTGCAGTGTGATGAGGAACACCGAATGTTTGTGTCATTTCGTATGCACTCAAAAAGGTAACTGTCATCCTTGTAATTATAAAAATCAGCCGAATTTTCCAGGCTAGTTGTGAGAGTTTTATCTAAAACGAAGCCTTTATAGTATTCATGAACAAAGCTGAGGTGAATTTAAATTAAAATATAATTGAAAATCAAATCTCTACTCTTCATACGATCAATCGTAATTTATTGGAAATCTCTTTGAAGGATCAACATAAAATACATTTGAGTATCAGAGTATTGCATATTGATATTTCCATGTGAATCATCGTGCATTTATGATCAGAGATGTTTGCAGAACTTGTCCTTTACTAAAAATTCTCTAATATTTCAATTATGTGTAAGTTAGTATAAGCAAATATTATAATTGAATTATCTTTATGTTTGTAAATTTATTAATTGTAAGTAATAACTCAAGTTATCTCAGAAACACAATAAATATTTTCATGAATGTTTTCCAAAACTCATAATTTTCCTTAAGTATTGAAAAATCAAACGATTTTTAGTCAATGCCGCCCAAATCAAAAATAATTAAATTTAAAGAAGATGTTTCTTGCTAATTATCCTGTATTAAGATGTTTGCACAAAATTTGTCGTGGAGCAGTATATACCTTACTTCACTCTTAATATTATTCAAAACTCTCAAATTTGACCATAAACGTAAGAATGAAATGGGTTACATACATTAAACTCATTTTGAACCTTTCATAGTAATCTGACAAGGACTTGAAATCGATTTTCAACAAATTCTCGTTTATTCACTTAAATTTTTATTGATCTTTTTCATAATCTCCAGAGTGTTTTTGTATTTATTACTTATTTGTAATCTCTGTTTTGTATTTGTGGCATGTTACACATCAAAATGACGAGATTCATTTGTAGTCAGTTAATGAGGAGGAGATCTAAGTCCTTCGTCAATAATTAGCTAGTTTGTGTGGTCTGATGATATAATTTGCCAAACAGTATATCCTGTAATTCATTAAACTTAATCTCGATAATTATCAAATGATTTCTAGATATTTTGATTTTCCAAACAAAATTCTTTTGATATTTTTTTCATGTTTTCGTTTTTAATGGATGCTATTTTCATCTGTCTTCTCTGATATTTAGTCATGACTGATTTTTGAATACTCTGTGATCGATTTTATCGTCGAACATATGTTCTGAAAAATTTTTTGTGAGACAGAAATTTAGTTGTCCCATATTGAACGAGACCTTGTTTGGAAATAATATTATTGGTTAACTCAGATTACCCGCAAAATCAATGTGAAAATTTTATTTAATTTTTTTCCTTGTGTGCATCAAAATCACTCAATGATTATTTTATTTGAGTCAAAAGACGTTTTCTTTTTAATTTTCAATAAATTACATATTCCATCTCGAGAGTCAACTTTTTCAGATTTGTCATTCAGTTTTAATTGAATGGAAATTTACTTTATTTCCATTTTGTGTATATATTCTTCATATTTATTTTATTTATAGATTTAAAGTTAAAAATAAACTTAAATCTATTTATTGAGATCAAATAAACTTGGAATACAGCTACATTATCGGACATCGATGTGTTAATATTCACATAAAATATGAAGCCACCAAAACTATAAGCTAGAAAAGCCTTCAAAGGACGATAAAATAGTTTCAGACTTTTGAAAAACCAAACAGAACTAACCCTTATATAGTTATAGAAAAATCTCAATAGTTAAATGTTTTAACATACAAATTTTCAAAAAATTTGTAACATTGAGATTTAGATCCATTGTTTTACGAATACTAAAATAGTAAATCTATAATCCTTAAAGCGTTTTGTACAAAAATAACGCAGTGTAGTTAATAAATTGAATTTAAATTTTTAAAGGATTCTAGAAAAGATTTTTTGTTTATTTTGGTATTACACATCATATATATCATTGTTATCTCAAGAATTTAATATTCTACTTAATAGTACAATATATGGTAGAGATGACGATTTAATCATTTTCCAATTTTAAATTTTAGGTTTATCAATTGACCTCTTCTTAAAATGATTTAAATGTATTGAAAATAAACCAAATATTTGTAAAGATATTAAAATTAAATCCATACAACGCGCACTCGCCAAGAATCAATTCTGCTCGTTGATGTACATCTATTTTCAAACTTATACAAAAATTCGACTTAACTAAAGTATTTATTTTAACTTATTCGTTTTTAAAAATCAATTTTATATGTATTTTTTAAGAATAGAAGATAAAAAATTAATTTCATGTTAATTGTTTATATACTTTCATTCCAACTTTATTTAGGATAAATAAACAAACATCGTTATTTTTGAAACGTTAAGGAACATCTGCATTGTTAAAAGCCTAATTATTTATCTGGTTTTTGGTGACTTGGATAATTTTCATCTTTATTATGAAAGATTGTATAAAGGCTTTTTTATCGCGATTTTTAATCAATTTTATTTTTTGAACAAAATTTGACCGGAAATTAATATTTATCAATAGATTTAACGAACTCAGTGATAGAAAGTTATTTTTCGGTTTTCGTGAAAAATAAAAAAATTCATATTATATGAGCTTTCGTAGAGAGCAAACTTTTTATTTTTCCATTTTTTTTGCAAAGTTACTGAAGAATTTTAAAATTTAACTTCGCCATCAGAATCAAAAGTAAAGGCTATTTTAGAAAGATAGAGTCTAATCTAATTTCATTGATTTTGTTATGTCTTTTGGGATTGAAAATACAAATATATTTTTTATATTTTATTTACTTTCAGTAAAATATAGCTAAAAGAGCAATAAAAATAAATATAACATGGAAATGAACTTTATAATGATATAAAGAAATATAACATTAAAGATTCTGTTTGTTAAATACATTGTTTAAATGGTAGCCAGAATATGTATTGGTAACTTTGTCAAGATAAATCATTGAAGAAAAATAACACCCGTTTAGCAATATTCCTGGGAGTCTCATTGAGTTAATGTATATATTTTTGTTGAGCAAGAATGAGTCAAATCTTCCATGGTTTCTTTCGAATGAAGTTTAAGTCTATTATAAGATTTTTGGATCAGCATTGCTTAAAAGGTTCCGCCCTTCGTCAATTTACATTCTCTCTGGGCCATTTATTTGTGCAAAAAGCAGGTGTGGATTTTTGTTGCCCTTTTACCCACTTAAGACCTCACCTTATCCTCGGCCCACGAGAACACCCGTACATTTGCGGTATTGTATCGATGACGTATAAATAGATTTTCGACCATCTGAAGTATAGGGGATGTTACAGTGTTGTTATATCCTTGCGAAAGTAGGAGAATGATGTTCATTACAACCTGAATAACTAATATATAGCCACAGTTGGTTCCAAAACATTTGATATTTAGGTTTTATGTTTTTTATAAAGAGCAGAGAAAAGAGTGAGGATTTTAGAGTTAATTACCCTCATTACTCGACGTGGAAGTAATCAATGAAACGGCACCTATTAGAAGTAAAAACTTTATTGCAAAAATTCTGCCGTGTAATATATTTATATATATATACATGCAATTCAATCTCAGAGTTATCTGCTTGAATTTAAATTTTTTTTGCTCTAACACGAAATAGTTCCGTAAAAATCTGAAGTTTAAAAATTCACAGGTTTAAACATACATTGAAAACTCAAATAGTCTCAAATAATATAATTTAGGAAGTTAAAAGTCATGTCACCAGTTTGCATATCTTTTGAATTTCCGAGAACACTTTAATTTTATGATATTATCAATTTCATGAGATTTTTTTTGAAAGAGAGCACAATTTCATTTTGGACTTTTCAGGATGAAATCAATTTTTCAAAAATTATAATTTTTAACTTGCATTTTAAATGATCCAAAATCATTTTAAAAATACTTTTGCTTTTAGCTATTATAAAGAAGCAAAGTACACTACGTTTATCGATTTCTTTTGATAGAGAAGAATAAGAGGGAGGTATGCCTTGAGAAATTTTCAAATACAAAATATTACTCTCTGTGAACGAAAAACCAATCAAGAATCTCTTTATTATATTTATTTATGTTCCTGATTGCACTAAATACTTATTTTCTGTAATTCAAAGAAATAACTCGGAGATTATAAATCGAAAGAACGAAATATTTTGTATTCTGAAAAGTAGGAATAAATTTGACAAATTATTATTGAGATGGTGAAAATTAAAAGTATCATAACTATATCTATCAGTCAAAATTCTCTTATATAGTTCAAATACCGAAACAACCACCCAAATAAATCAATTTATCAATTATTTAAAGATAGATATAGAGAACCATTAAACATTAAATTCTTGTTAACCTAGAATTTATCTGACAATGATGTTTCACATATAATTTTTTGGAAACAACGAATTATGGCATTGTTGATTTTTCCCATAATCTATTAAATTTTAGAATATTTCATTATTTTCCATCAATGATGTTTAAAATAACATTTATAAAAATGTCAAGTTAAATTTGTTTAAAAATGCAGCTGCGCGTATTAATTTATAATGGCCTATTCGAATTTATTAATATTGTAATAACTTGTCGAACGAGTTGTCATTAAACAAAGTTTAGAATAAGAATCTTTAAAAATTTTGATTTTGAACAATATCATTTGTATTTTTGTTAAATTAAATATTTTACGAATGACTTATTATTACACACGTGAGTGAATTATTATGTTATTTTTAATTAATTTATATCAGTATGCTACTTTTCTAACCAAATTTTAGTATTTAGATAAAAATTTTTGACAAATTCATTTTCTTGTATCTAATATTTAGTGAATAGAAACGTCTTTATTTCATTTAAACTAAAGATGTGTATTTATCATCATTTAATTTTTAAAAACATACGCCTAATTTACTGATACGTTTTCGACGTACATTTCTTCAGCATTGATAGTGATTTTAATTTTATTTCTCACGATCGTGGATTACTGTAACTCGTCGAAGGTAAAAAAATGTTCGAGCAAACAGTTATCATAGCTTTTTAAACATAAACGTGTTTTTAAAGATTTTATAAAATAAATAATTCGAGAATCATTTTATACTTACAGTTTTAGGGTTGAATAATTTTGACTAATTTCACGATTCATTAAACAAATTACTGAACCATACGATTTTACTTATTTTTTATTTTAATGTAATTTTATAAGTTGAAAACAAATGAAATTTATCCAAATTGCTTATTTTTAAATTTTTGAAAATTAAAATGTTTAAAACTAAACAGGACCTTACTTAATTTGATGGAAACTTCGAAAATTGAGTCATTTCTAGAATTATACTTAATTTTATGTTAGAAAAATAATTTAATTGTAATTTTAAACCTTTAAGTTGCTCATAGACCAATGAAACGTCAGAGAAATCTTGATTTATTTGAACGAAAGTAATAAATTTTTCATGCTTGATAATTATTTTACGCTATTTTAATGACCTAAATAAATATGGTTGCACTATCTTAAAAAGTGAACAGTACATAATCTTTAACGTTTTTTAAAGTATCAAAATGGCTACAGATGACAAGATGGAAGTTCAGACTAAAACTATTGAGGAATATCGCGCTGAGTTAATGGTTAATCTTTGGATTTACAATGTCAACCCGAATGTGGACTGCATGAATGAATTTTTAAAAACTGGAAAAATCATGATTTCAAAGTTTTTACATTTTTTGAAGAAAGCTGATTTGTATAATATCATTTATTCGCTTTATCGTTTTTGTCAAACACAGCGAAACGTGAACGAAGCTGGAAACTTGTTAATATGTATCTGTATGAAAGTTAATGAGTGCTCATCTGGAGCGCATGTCGAATTTTTCCTTTTTCTTAAAGATTTGGCCAAGGATTGTATTTTAAATGAAAACAACAGAAATTTATTTTTGACATTTTTCGAGATAATCTGCAATCTGAAGGTTCATGGATGTTATTCGTGTTATCGAAAAAATGATAAAATTTTACTTTTATTTATTTGTACGCTTTCAAAGAAAAATAAAATTTGGAGAGTTTATGATTGGTCAGATTTATTTCAGCAATTTGTTATTCATATTTATTCAAGATTTTTCCGAAGATCCGTTGCAAATTATGATTATGCTGGAATGACCGATAGGATTATTATCCCTTTTATACGCTTCTTCAAGAAAGTGCTTAAAATAAAAAATCAATCTGATCTGACAGAGTTGATGATTGCTAACTCTGTGGTTTTGAAACTAATAACACTTTCGTACCCGATTGATTATCTTCATGAATATACTTGATATTGTGCTAAGAATATTGCTCAAATAATTTATGAAAAGATTTTGGAAGTATCCTCGTCAAAGTTCGTGTTGACAGGTGAACATAAAGTTAACGCAGTGGAAACTTTATTTGGCGTTATTTTCAATTATTCCATCCCTCAAAAATATAAAATAAAAGTTAATATGTACTACTGTTCAATTTTTGGATATTTGATAAATTTCACAAATCTTTTAAAGCCATCCCATATAACTCGTTTCATAGATTTGTTTACTTGTATCAGGCAACCTATCCCAGGTTTCGAACTTCGTTTTTATCTCCTTGGCTTTAAGGTTCTTAGGTCTTTGGTTGTTCACCATAGTAAGGATGAAGAATTTCAATTTTCAACAATAAAACTTTTCTGGAAATTAACGGAGAAAGTTTTTTTATCGGGAAATAATTTTCACCTTAGGAACCCAAACGCAAATTTTGCGATTTGCTTTTGTTTATTTTCACTGACATGGTGTCTTTGGGAATTTATGAAATCACAGAGTATCAATAAAACAATTAAAATAGATTTTTCATTTGTCGATAAATCCTTGATATCGCGGTTTTTGAACAGTCTTAAAGCTCCTTGTATTGCATACTACCTTGGGTGCCAATTACTAATTCTGTTGGACTGTAGGAAATATCTCGTGGCTGGTGTATTTTTTTTAACCTGTATCGAGATGGTTGCAATGATGTATTTATCTCTTTTTACGAAAAAATTGACAATAAAATAAACAAGATATTTGTTGAAAAATATGTTGGACAGAAAAAATACAAAAATGGTCATTCGTTTATTTGGGAATTCGAAGATGAATCTTTTTTAAAATCTGAAATGGTGGGTTTTATAAAGAAAATGATTTCTTTCTACCGAGATGACGTTTCTGAAGCTCCTGATTGTTTGAAGTTATTTAATCATAACTGAATTTTCAATGAAGACACAAACAGCTTTTTAATTTTTTTAAATATTTTTTACTCTCTATCTTCAATTGATTTTCCTTCACAGAACCTCGTAGCATCAATACATAATTTTTTTAATATAAATGTTAAAACTCTGTCAGATCCACTACAAATAGATTCAGTCTTATTAACTCTGGGTGAAATATTTTGTTTATTTTCTTTGATATTCTACGTCTTTAAAAAATAACCGATTCTGACAGTATGAACTTGGTAATCGTCGTGTTTTTTAACGTAGTAAATTTTTGATACCATTTTTGGATGGAGAAGCATATATACTTGATAATCTTTTTAAAAGTAAAAATATCTTTTCCAACAAATTGCTGAGGATAAATGTTTGTACAGTTTTGTAGAACATAAAGACAGCTATTAAAACATAACTTCGTCTCAAAAATAAAAATGGCTTTTTCACCACTCCTATAGAGAATGTGAAAACACAAGAACAATACGAACAATATCATCAATAAAAATCTTCATAACTTCGTTTAAAAAACTAGATCATAAAGGGCGTTGAAATCCATTTTTTTTAATTCTTCAATTCTCGTTTTTCCACATTTGAAGGGTTCATACACAACAACAGCAAATCTAAAATTTTGAAAATTGGTCAAGTACGGCTAAATATACATACTCGATATTAAAGAATATCTTTTCTGAATATTTGGTATATTTTACTCAGTTTGTAACCTTATTTTCTTTATAAAAGTTCAATTTATTTTGTTCTAGGAAACGATAATAAGTCCCATATAAAGATTAATTTTAAAATTTTGTTTCTTAAAATTTAAAAAGTATCAATGGTTCTTTTTAAAAAATTCTTATATTTATTTTGTAAACTATTTATCATTAAAAATATGAGAGATTTGAGGCATCCTACTTTTACTTTTTGTCTCATAGTATTAAAAGTTGATATGTATCGAGATTATTAATTTAGGGATAATTATTGTTTAATTTATATTTATCTTATAGTTACACAGTTGATCATCGTTGAACCACAAGGTGAAAATCTTTCAAAATAATCCATTCAATGTAGTATTTTTATAAAATAGCAGAAACCATACGAAAGAATCATTATATAAAGTTGTAAACTTATGCTCAATTCGTTATTTTTGTTTTCTACACAACTTTAAATATTGATAGCTTCATGTAACATTTATATCTGATGAGGAATCGTTTAAATATTCTGCAACAAAAATTTATAAATCTGTATTATTTCATCTGTCATGAACTATTATAACACTTAAAAATAAATCAACAATATTCTCAACAAATTTCTTGTAAATTAACGCGCTAAAAACCAATTTTTTAAAAAGAGCATATTCAATGTGAAAGTGAGTTATATTTGAGATAAAATATATACATAATATATTTTATAACCTTTAAATAAAAATAATTATTTGATATTTAATTCTGTTAAGCATAAATTTGATCTGAAAGAATTAGTTAAACGTATATTCTTTTCATGTGACATGAAATCGAGTCCCCTTCTCCGGTAGAGAGTGGTGAACGCTTGAGGAGAGGTGAGACTGAAGGAAAGTTTCTAATCTATTGGGATGAAGTACAGAGGTTTCTCTTCTTGAGTCTTAACTAAACGAGATGAGACTTCGTTACTTATGAAGTTGCCAATACCTCAGAGGTATGTTCGCCATAAAGAGCCTTAGAGGCGGTTAATTTTATGAGAAAAATTCCCACACTATTCTAAGCCAGATTTTATCATCCTAATTCGCACGTTGAGAGGATTTCAGCGCTGAAAATTGAAACCTTAAAAACAGAGCTTCAGCAAACATTGCCTTAAATGGAGCCCAACTAATTTTTAAGGTTTCGGGCGATTTATGAAAATAGAGGTTTCAAACTAAGAGTTGTTTTTCCAGTTTAAGTTTTCTGCGATGAATGATTGATAAAAAAATACTTAACACTCAGGTGTTTCTTTTTACTCTCAATAGGATTTTAATTCACCTGGTAGAGACATAGAATATTTACAATTCTAAGACATACATGAGGATGAAAAAAATGTCTTATTCCACAAAAATAAGAAAAAATTATATATGTGTAAATTGTAACAGTATTATAAATATCCAAAGTTAAAACGTTTTAAGTTTTAAAATATACGTAAATGATATTTTTAAAGTAAAGTATGGCTAATGCTAAAATTAAAGATTAGTCTTTTAAAATTATTTTAACTTTCAGATATTTCAAATCTCAGCCAAATCGAGTTACATACACGACCGAGAGAAGGGATAATATGAAATATAAACATATGCAGGATTTAAAACGGATAGAAAATGATTAATTACGTAAACACAAAATATTTTGAGAGGTATACAAATTCATTATAAATATAGGAAACAATATTTTTCAAAATTTATTTTTGTAATATTTTTTATTGTAGATTGTGATGATTTAAAATATAAAATTTAAATAATATTCTCAAAATCGGATAATTTTATTTTTTCAAAATATGTGAAAATTTTGTGTAATATAGAAATGTTCGTGAATAACAGATGGAATTAAGAAAAGGCCATGTTTAACTGAAAGACCCGGTTAAATTCGCTATCCCAAATTTCTCATTATCAAGATCACGTATAATTCTGAATATCATAAAGATAATTTTAATCATTTTTAGGGAATTTGAAATCAATTTCTCTTTTTGAATTAAAGTAACAATTTAATAACATAAGCCACTTATCTGAAAAATGAATCACGTATTCATCTGTGTTAAATATAGCCCTCGATTAATACATAGAAAAATTTACAAAGCAAATTCAACGTTTTTATAGATTAAAATAATCAGTTAACTTTATATAGAAAAAAACCTATTTTTTAACATGAAATTTTTGGTTTTTTTCAACAAAAGATAATTTTAGTTATGCGTCAATAAATAAATCATATCAAAAAATTTGGCGGTGTACTGAATGGTCTAGTAGGGCCTAGGATATCATATTTTCACAGTCATGGCCCATGTTGAATTCCCGATGTGGGAACTTTTAACTATTTATTTATTGTTTTATAATCAACATTTATTAACAAGTTATACTTAACCTTTCAGTTCTTGTGAGAACAGTTCATATTTATTCGAAATTTTATGTTTCAAGGTTTATATGTTTTTATGATGACTCTGTCTTTAAGTAAAATTATATATTTATCTGGAAAACCTAGCATATGACAGAATTTTGAAGCCTTCATTTAAAATTTATATATTTTGAAAAATGCCAAATGTGGAAATTTTTTAACATAATAGAAATAATCTTGATTAATTGATACATAATTACATATTTTTACAGATCCAAATTTCATTTTGTGGATGCTTTTCAAATAATTCTTATAATGTGTTTCACCTCGAGTTTTTGTTTTAAATATCGTTCGAATTCTGACTCTAAATCAGTTCAATGAGAGGTAAGATTTTTATCAGTATTTTCTAACTAAATTTAGGAATTTTAGGAAAATTCATGTTTAAAATATCATAACTAAAAAACAAAAACCTCATCGATTTCTCTTTATTTTGGTTAAAATTTGGCGTTTAAACGATATTATTTGGCATTGTCGCTATTTTACGAAATAGTTCGAATTTCCTAGTTTATTTTTTAATTTTATGCCGTTATTCTTAGATAAAAAATTATTTTATTCTTCATAGTATAGCATAAATTTGATACTTTATTGAGAAAATAATATGTTAACAACATAAAACTAAAATAATAGATTCCAGACTGGAATTCATGGGTAAGGACACATTTCAAGTTCATTTGATAATTATTTCTTTCGTTTTATCAAACTCAATCGTATTTTTACAGTTTTATAAGTAATTAAGACCGTTCATATACACTAATTTGATGTAGATCTCAATGAATCAAAAATAGTATAGATTTTATTTTTTATGATTTTATTCTATTATTTTTAGTCATTTTTGTTTCATGATATCCATCAGAAACCTACCTTTACTGAGTTATATTTAAGTTCGACTTCCTGGAGTAAGTTAAAGCAATATTAATGGTATTTCGAAGAGTGTTTTTTTTGTCACAAAAAGGAAAAAAATTAATGAGATTGGCCAATACACGTTATCGTAATTTATCGTGTTAAAATTTTCAATCCCACCAAAAACTGTTATGGCATTAAAAACTTCATAAAATATTTCACATTTTTGATTTATTAAATTTTGATCAGAAGTTTTAAATAAGTTGTAACATGAAATTGTTACTTAGTAGTTAACTGTTAAAAGTTGTTAAAATCATACTAAAATCACCGAATGCTACAGATCCTTTCCTGACGTTTTAAAATTGTGTAAATATGTATAATATCTGGGTAACATAACTTTTTGTAATTATAAAAGCTGAATCAACAGACGTGTTTTGGTATATCCATACAAAAAACATCCAACCGCGGTGAAAGAATGGCCACTTTTTATTTTTTATATCTATGACTTATATGATTCATTCAATCAGAGACTGATAATTAGATCCTTAAAATGAAAATGAATTACAATTTAATCTTAAAAAGTGAAATCTTTCACAAAAATTAATTTTTCTTTATAACGGATGATGTTAGCGTTATTAAAGTGCTTTGTGTAATTGTGGAACAATTCGAGTTCGATTGTTTGACAATAATCAAGCTTCACTGACAGAATCAAGGCCTAAATCGTTTTGCTACAATACATTGTTTTGTTGAATTATCAAAAACTCTAAAATAACTTAAAAAGAAGATTCTACAATCACTGATGTTTACTTAAAGTTCAACAGGATTTATTTTAAAAAACTGCGTCAATAGAATATTTATAATATATCTAAACGATTGAAATTTCTTTTCGTACACAGCCTGAGGTAGTTTCCTTCAAACAAAAATCTAACTCTGATAAGGGTGTTAAAAATTTTTATTCGTTAAATTTTGAAAGATTTTTGAATTTAATATGACGATGCCTTGATCTGATATACAATATATAAACATTTTCAAGATTGATAAACATGATTCTATGAAATCTTTAAAAAATAATTAATATCGATCAAATTACATAAGTTTTCGAAATTTATTGAGATAGAGTCACTCAATTTAATTTCCTTTACACTGAGATCTGGTAATGGCATGTTTTTAAACATTTATTTTACGCCAAAAATATTTTACCTGCTCACCAATTATAGTATCCAATTTAATAAACATGAAAAAACGCTTTTATAGAAATAAGAATAATTAAGGTTAAGGTTAAGTTTTAAAAGAAATGTAGCAGAAAGTTAAGTCATTCAAATTTTAATATATATTTTTTTGGATTTATAACTTAAAGTAGGTGAAATAAAAGTATTCGTTCTGCTTTTACCGTCTAAAAAATTCTATGCATATAGAATATTTTATATGAAACAGTTTGTTTCATTGACAAAATCAATGTTACGTCGTTTTTAGTTCTAATGGTTAAAATTAGTTTCACATTGATATATATTCGAAAATTTGGTTGAAAATCTTCAATCGCATTTTGAAAATGTAAACTCGATCTTAATATTTTTACACTACAAATATTGAGATTTCTACTTTAATCTCAGATCCTTGAAGATATATAAATTTAAATTTTAAACGTCAGTTTTCATTTTCTATCTCCTGCTATTAATACAATCGAAAGATTTGAAGTTCGGTTTCACAAAATGAGATATTAATTCATAGTTTATGGTATCAATAAAACTATAATTATTTGTTCTTTTTCTAATACCATACTTGTTTATTCGAATATTTTTTGATGCTAGATGAAGAATCGAACTAATTGAGACTTTTTTCGAAAAAAGTTAACGTATATGTGTGCCCTCATTTCAGCTTTGTTTACGAGGTTCCACCATTCAACGATTTGTCGTCTTCTTTCAGCACCATTTTACGGTGTAAACGCTCTTAGTCGAGTTGTATAAGAATCTCATCTTTTCCACAGCCCGTTATGGCAACAGCACCTGTTCGACAGTTTTTTCGAATTTAAAGGACCAATTATGAGCTCAATATAACATTCAATTCTTCAAATTCGAAAAGGTAAAATGAAGAAAAAGTAAAATATTTAAAATAATTAAATTGTTATATTATTCAAATGTTCAAAAGATCATCAGAATAATTCTAAAATGCGCATTTTTTTAAGAAAAATCCATGAAAGGTTTAGTCATCGCTTAACTTCAACATTTGTAAGTATAATATGGAAAAATTCTTTATCGTGTGCATACATTTTTATCAATTTGAAAAACACACCTTACCAAAATTTTTCTATACATTTCCACTGGTAAGGTATTCAAAACAAGTTTCAGTTTGAAAAGATTATACAGTTATTTTTGTTTATCAAACTTTTGGCTAGCTCTACGTTTCTATGGTGTCAAAGAAAATAGTAAATTTGATGGGGTTCCTGATTTATATATTTTAGATAATTTTCAGCAAATACAAATTGTTTTAATAATGAAACTAAAGGCAATAACGATAGAAATTGGGTTGATTGGAAATCCCAACTGCTTCATTCGAATATCTAACAATTGCCAAGAATTCGACAAAATTTAAAGTCAGCTAGCGACATCTGTAGATTTTTTAAAACCTTAGTTTTAGGAAAATTCATCATTTTTACATTTTATATCCTGCGTCACACATTGATTATTTTTATTTTGCATCAATAAAACGCAAATTAACTTCAAATTATAAACATTGTTTTTCTGAAAAAAGTCTGATTTATTTTTCTTTATCATTAAAAAAAGATCATAAAATAAATTAATTGACTGAACTTGAATTTAACATTGGTGTTATTTTTAGATCATAGATTAATTATCGGTTTCTCTTCTAACATCCTTAAAATCAAGAATTTAAACATTTTTGAAAAATTTTGTGAATTTTGTAAAGATGTAAATTAAAATCGACTTCAATTTCATGCAATTTTATCCAATTAATCAATACGTTTTGCCCAGTAATATCTCGTATTATCTTCACTTTATGGTCCGAATTTTCACAGCTAAGATCAATTTTTAAAACTGTAATTTTGATCGTGGATTTTATTTGACTAATCCAAGCATTTAATTGGCATATTTTTACAAAAATTGTGGTTACTTTTAGTATATACGTTCACTGAATGACAGTGATAAAATTTTGTATTAAATCAGAAATATTTTTATTTTTTACGGATTTCCTTTGTATTTCGTGATGTTAACTTTATAGCATTCAAATTTAAAAACTAACAATTCTATTTAAATTTAATTGAAATATACTTTAACATATCGAACTCTAAATAGGAATCGTCTCTGTGGTTGTAAATTGTGATCATGTTTAACTTCGAAAATAGATTTTTTTTAATGCTGTTCGACCATGAACTAACAGGGCACGAGGAAGTTTTGAACCAGGAAAGATCATTGAGTTGCATAATAACGTTAATATTTTCCTGCAAAAAAATAAATATAATGAAGAAGTTAAAAAACATAAAATTTTTCAATTGAGACAAGAATGGATCGTTTTACAACCTAAGTCACCATAATATTCCATTTAAGTTGTCTAACTATGATCAAATTTTAATTTTTGATCGCATTTTTGGTTGTTGTATAAAAACTGTAAATTTGTCTCATAAACACCTTAAAACATCGATTGATGGATTTTTACTTTTTGGAAATCTGCAATAAAGTTCATCAATCATTTTATCGAGTGTCATGTATCACATATAGTAATAAGAGATATCCTCAATAGCAGTAAAACATAAAATTTTTGAACAATAACTTTGTAAGTCGGAATCTTGTCACTTTAGTAAACCGAATTAAAATTCGGCTTTTATAGTTTTTTCAAATATGCTGATATTAGGTTCTTATAAGAATCATTGATGTTTTTTCAACTCGAATATGTTGTTGGTGTAATTTTATAATTTGATTCACTCTGGGTAAGAAATTTAATAATGAGAATCATGAATTGTTAAATATTTTTACATGTTTTGAAAATCTCATAATTTAGATTTTTATCGTTTTATTTCATTTGAGTTCCGGTTGAATTTCTCTTTCTATCGATCAAAGAAATTTATTAAATTATCAAATAAATTTTTTATTTCTATTGTCAGAAAGATATATATATATATATTTTCAGGTTTTCAAATATTCCAAAATTTTATTAAAATTTACGTTTTTGCTTCCTATACGCCATTTATTTTATTTTATTTTGGTTTAATATTGTCATGACGTACTTATTGGAAAGTAAGAAAAAATATAAATGAAATAAGGACATAACCTAATTTATCCTCCGTTATTATCTTATCTACATTTAGAACAATTTAAAATTCTTAACAAAGTATCATTCGCAAAAAAACTCTTATAAAATTAATTTTTTTTTAACTTTGTTTTGATTAATTTCGTTTTTATAAATCAAATTATTTTTCAAAATTTGAGTTTTCCATCAAACGCATAGTTGAATTGTTTTAAATTCGGTTCAATCATGAAAATGTTTTTATTGCTTATTTTGGCTCAAAATACTTTTTTTGATTAATTGGATTACTGTTCGATGATGCGATAACTCGTTATCCTGGGTTAGATATTATCGAGTTTATTTTACTGAATATATTGTGTTTTTGTTGTGTCAATTATTCTCTTGAACCAATGTTTAAAATGAATAACAATTTTTCGGTTGTTAATTGCATTTCACATAGAATAAAATGAAACGAATTTATCTATCATCAACGCAAGCAAAACTCAACAATAAACAATCACTGAAAGGTCAAATTGAAATATATTTTGTTAAGTGTTGTTATTTTCTTGTTTTATCATTCTCAAATGGTAAATTGTTTTCTTTTCAGAAATTCAAGCATAAACGTGCACCACAACCTGTTGTATGCAAGCGGATATGTACGTTTGCTGTTGTGTTCATCTTTAAGTGATAAAATTCACAAAAAAGTATGAAAAGTACTCTATCTAAACTCGGGAGATACTTGAACTTCGCTTTTTAAAGTCAACTTTTTATCATTTTAGAGATCGAAAAATGGTTCCTAAATAATCCGAGATGGCAATATTGGATTTTATCATCTTTAAATCCTGAATGAAGCATACATAATACAGACTTTAAGTGAAAACTTTTTCTTTAATCTCCTAATTTAATCAGATGGTTTATATGTTTATATCAACTGTTAGAACCATGAGAATCATAAAAATGAACTGTTTCGAAATTTATAGTGAGTAAACGTGTTGAAAACTAAAACATGTATATTCAAATAAAATCACAATTAAAGATCCTTTAAAATGTCCTGTAACTCTGATATTACAGAGGTGAAGAAATTTCGATTTCAAATAAGGCAAGTTCTAGAGTCTCGAACACATACTTTTGAGCTTTAGTAACCACGAATCAAGGTTAGTTCCAAAATTTCTTAGAGTCCTAATTCTGTCTGATAAATGAGCCTTTCTGTAAGTAAAAAATTAACTAAGTGGTGTTACTTGAACTCCATCCTTCAGTTAATTCTCCAATCAAAGACTTAATTGATAAGACTTATTGGTTTATTGACAGATATTAAGTTTTCCTTGATATGAATTATGGTATTATAACATTCAAACGATAAACAGGCTTATTTTGACAATTCGTATAAAAATACATTTTTATTAGATTTATATAAAGTGTTGTAAATTCAAAGTCACATCGTTTTTTGTAAAAATATTTTAGACTAGTATTGGTGGAGATTTTAAATGTATAAAGACATTCCTCCTTATAATTTAAAACAATTATCATTTTTTGGATGAAAAACGATGAGCCAAACATGTAGAGATTTTCAATGGGGGTTAGCTTGTAGGTACGCTTTCAAACTACTTTTGCCTACTTTATTTTTGGGTATTTTGGTGCCTTATATCCATGGCGTACATTTATATGTTAGTATATAAAAAATTGTGGGGTTAATTATCAATCAAATTATTATCCATCTGTTGAAGTTAGAGTTCTCACCTTCTCATGATATTTTTACCCAGAGTAACATCGCCTGTTTGGTGATTCTTCAATCTTTGAAATATGTGAAACTTCCTAAGAATATTTTAAGAACACCTCAATAAACTTGTCCTAAAATCAGCCTCTATTCACGATAGGGAATATATAGTCGTCACGGTAGATACGAGAGGAAGTATCTTGCATCGTCATTCATAATATATTTATCTAAATGAAAAAACGAACTAGTGAGAGAAAATATTTTGTTTGCTTATCTAACCAGGTGAATAAAAATAATTTTATTGAAGTATTAACGACTTTTATTTTGGACTTGTAATAATATGAAAATGACGCTCACATCGATTATTGTAAAAAAATTACAAAGTTGAATAATTTTGTCATTGATATATTTTTATCAACTTTCATCGAAATTAACATTGAACTTTATACGAATATAATGCGATAGTATAACGGCGAAATTTTTTAAACTATGGAAATATCCCATAAATACTTAAAGTTTCGGCGCGTTTTGAAACGATTTCAATAATATCTTAATTTTAAGATGGTAGCTTTTTAAATATTCCTCTTCATGGCAAATAATCAGTTTATATAATAATTTTTTTCAGCTTCATTTCATCAGACATATTTTCAAGGTAGGATACATCGAAATAGGTGTTTGATACTGTCAACTTATTCAACCAAGAAAACTATTAATTTTTGGATAACTCTGATATCAGATTAAACATTTACAAACTCTTCCGATCAAAAAATAAATTATTTCTTAATTTGCGCCTTTTAAATGGTCTTCTTGTATCTGATAAGCCTTTTGATTTTTAACATGGAGCTTTTGAAAAGTTAAGCGCCTTTCGGAATGGAAAACAAGTAAAATCATCAGCTGAAAAGCTTATTTACAATGTATTTCATATCGTAAATAAAACCATCTTTAAAGATACATTTTAGCGTTGTTGCTGGACGATTGAAACTAAAATTATAAAGAGAAAAGTTTCACAAATTAATGCTTCTCTAGTTGTAAGAATCATTTATTTGAGCTATTCACGCGATTATGATGAATATTTCGTTTTGTGGTGCATGTCAATTGCAGAAATAACATAAAATTTATTTTGCAAAACAGAATAGGACTTACAACACTTCAAAATTAATTTATTAACCCTGAATTGTGAAACTTTTGATTTAGAAAATAGTGATTCAAAACAAACGCAAAATGAAAAATAAGTTAAATGATTTGTACTGTATCAGTATCTACACTAAAAAACAAAATTATTTATTGTTGCAAAAGACATTTAATTCCATCTATTTTATAGTGTAACTCCGACGACGGGTTAAATTTATCAAGCTGCCAAACGATACATAAAAATTTTAACTTCCACATCCATCTCGCATTAGCACCATTGACAAGGATCAAAAATGAGAAATGCAATCTTCATAAAAGCACACAAATGAAAGAGCTGTAATTTGAGCGTGTGAGAACAAATAATCAAATACACACAAAACACACCTTGATAGAAAGTGGAATAACCACAACAAGCTTTCAAAGTGAATGTATTAAGCCCTCTAAAAAAACTAGTATATCATATGGTATGCAGAGGCGTATTAAAGATATCCCTTTTACACCATGCAACCCATGTGAAAAGATGAATCTCATATTAATAATGGGTATAAAATCAAGTTAAGAGTCAAATAAAGGAAAGAAAGGCTTCATTTGTTCTAATTATTTCAAGAAATTAATTGATGCTCATAAGATTTTTTCTTAAATGACATTTCCCAATTTGAAAATAGAAATACATATGATACGTCAATATAATTAAGTATGGGTAAAAATATAGAATAATGCTTCAATAGATCAATGGGGGAATGTTTTCCTTCTCGTTTTCGTTAGAATTTAAAGTTAGTTGACTGTAAGCGTGTTCTATTTTTAAAATGCTACTTTGATCCATCGCCATATTATGAGTCGTTGTTTCTCTTAATGGTGGTGGAGGGTTGTAAAGAACTGTCTTATCCACTTCCGACATGTTGATATTTCTTCTGCCCCATAACCTGTCATATTGAACGCGTCGAATCCAGAAACCACACTGATAATAGAAGCGGCAATAACTGAGTAAGGAAACCTGAGTGATCCTGCATCTTGAATGCATTTATTGAGCAAATCAACATAGGCGGTGTCTGATTTTTTATCGATCTTAACCAAAAAATCTTTCGTCATGTAAGATTTTGTGAACGATTCGATGTAACGTTGTCGAGTTAGAGGTCCTTGGTACTCATGATAGAAGGAATTAGAAAGATCTAAATCTTTGCGATCTTGATGAAGCTGAAGAAAGAGCTGTAGCCAGCTAAAAGGGGTTACGGGTTGTAAATTCCAGTAAAGTTTCTGAAGGATATGACTCTCGTGGCTCAAAATATCACTGACGTTACAGGCTCCATCAGTTACGTTAGCGAAACTCTCGACGTGAGGGGGCCTAATTTCGTTAAGCTTGGCAGCAATAAACAGACAAGCTGTTCCAATTGCTTGAAAAGTGTGAACTTCGCAATTTTCTACAGATCCGAGGAAACGGTCAATATAGTCGATTGCTAGATACAACGTATCCTCTTCCAGCATGTACGCGTCGCACACCTCCTTCATCCATTCGATTAATACTGCTCTCATTTTTGGGTTTATTTGATTTTGTCGTGAAAAATAGTTTGGATCTCGCCTGTATATTGTTTCTTTGCTGATCATATTGTTCCAAATTTCATAACTGGTCGAATTATTGGGGAGACGTTTTGGGTTGGCAGGAGACTGATGGATCAATTTTGGAGCATGATACATTTTTATCTTTGTCAATTTAGCTGTTTCAGGTGAGTTCTTAAAAAAGGCTGCGATATTCAAACGACGAATTATTTTATACACAATGTTTTTACGAGTTTTGCTGAGAATACTCTTTGATTTTTGAATCGAATGATATCCACTGCTGTTATCAGAGCGCATCAGAAGTGAAAATTTTTTTGTAAACGAAGAATGGGGAGTGATGTAAGAATTTATCGATGATGAAGACGTTGGCATGGATGATTTGCGGGATCTGAACAACGATGAACAGGTTGGTGTGGATTCTTGTAGATCCATATTTTTGATGCTCGCTTGACCTTAATTTTATAAAACCCATTATATAACATTTGAAAATCACAAATACGAAAATCTCATCGAGCAGTTTAAAAGTTTATTCAATTTCTTATGCTGATGATCCCTTGATAAAATACGCAACGGAAAGATGCAAATCCGAAAGTTAAAGTCACCATCATCAAGTATTAAGCAAATTTTAAATTTATAAACAACAGATAAGAACAAATAAAGATAAAAAATTAATATAGTTTATAAACCGTTCAGCAAAATTCAGAATTGAAAATCCTGCAAAAAAGGGTATCAAAGAACGGATTAAAAATCGACAGTTGAATTTTTAAACAAATGTTTGATATTGTAACTACAAAGACAATACCGTATCAAAAATCTTCGTTTATGGCAGTTATGTAAAACACCACAAAGGAAAAAACCGCGCCTGCTAGGTAAGAAGATATATGGAACTAAATATAAGTGGATCAAAAAACGCACAATGCTCGAAATAAGGATTCCTCAATGGAAAATATTTTTATAAGTTTGGTTTTTAATAAGAAAAAACGGTTATTTTAAGAATTTTATAAATAGTGAAATATAGACTTACTTTAGCGTGTTTCTGCTTTTGCGTTTCGCTTTTTTGACGCGAATTCGGTCGTAATTCAAGTGAAAATCCTTTACTCCTTGACATAATTTCGCGCAGCTTCATTCCCAAAGTACGGTTTATGATATCAAATTAGATAACAATCGATTTAATAATCTCGATATTGTCAAATAACTAACGGTAAATCTAGAAAGAATAATAGGCCGTTTTGAAAATAAGTGTCAATAAAACAGCGATTGTTTACGATTATTTTACGTACGATCAATTAACTATGCAAAATAATAAATTTACATTTTTCATTTATCTGTCACGATGCCTATTTTATTGAATTGCAGAGTGATAAGAAATACTGATGGCCATATTTTATTTTTCGTGTTATGACACAAAAAATATACTCTTATTTCCTAACTATTTATCTATATCTTTCAACTAAAATCGTACATAAAATAACATTTATTCATTATAAATGAATCAATCACAGTTTTAAATCTACTGGGATATGTTAATCGTCCTCATAAAATATGCTTATATTTACTGACATGCGTCTGCTCGAGTTAAGAGATATTTCGGGTTGTTAATTTTCCCAGAAGACACATTATATTTATAAAAATATTTGTCATCTTATTTTAGCAATTCACGTAGGAGGCTCCAAAAGACCATTTAGGTATATTAAGATTGTCTAATCGGCCTATTTGGGATGTCGTCATTAATGGATTGAAACGCTAAGAGACTATTTTTACACCATAAAGTACCGCATGTCTACGATGATCGGATTTTAACTCTGAGTGTCAACCTTTGGAATTATTTTTTAATAAGGTAAGAATAATCTCTATTTGCCAGTTGAATTTACAATATAACTAAACTTTCCTGTATAATATTCTTTATCATATATGGAAAATTTTGTTATTTTTACAAGCATTTTTGCAATGTTAGTTTTTTACCCACTTTAATTAAAAGAAAAATCATAAAAGTTTTTATTGTGCCCAGGCCACCTGAGTTAACTACGCTAATCCCTTAAAAACTTTTAAATGCAATAAATCATTCCTTTTTCGTTACAATTGGATGCTTTCAGACATTTTGAATGTTTTAGTCATCCTTCATCACAAATTCGTCATTTTCAACCAGTAGATTATCGAGTGTTTTTACTTATTACTAGCCAGTTGACAGAGTAATTTATTTTTAATCGATTTATTAATCCGTCAAATAGAAACATTTGTGAGTTGTGCCAACACTTTTATATCTTCGACATCCGTTGATTTTATTTTTTATAACAAGTAATTTTTTGCAGTTACCTGAAGCCATACTGTTCTTTGTGATATAGTTTTGGGATCCGAGTGGTTACTTTTTGAAAGTTTGGCGGAAAATTTCAGAATTTTGACGAATGATATCGTTCGTTATAACGTTCGTCGACAGAATTTGAACATGGTTACGAATTTTGCTCAAGTGTCATCCAAAATCATGATATATAAATATTATAAAATACCGTTCGCACTTCATAGAATTGTTGTAACATGAACGTCGCTTATAGAGTTCAGAATACTCTTGATAAGATTTGCGTATTATTTCTGAAACTTTATTTAAATTTATTCAAAATATTACATCAAAGTTAAAAAAGCTTTTAATCAATCCACTATTCACGAAAATAGCCACGTTAGCTTTTGGCGGCTTTTTAATCTAGAATCATTTCAATAAGTTTTAATCTTTAGTGCGAAATACAGACTTTTTTCGCGAAACCTCAGTCAGTCAATATCAATTGAAATTTTTAACCACTCGAAACTATTTTAATTGATAAGTAAACCTTGTTTTGTGTATGGGTGATCGTATGATTTTTTAGAAATTTCATTCTTCGTATCGTTGGGATAGATTCTAGTTTTTCCATGCTTTCGTGCAAAGCTGTCTCTTTGAAGTTTAGCGGTCATTAATCTTAGTCAACAAAGGTTTGAACCAGGTCTGTATAGGTGAGATCACCTCAGCCCAGTAAACGATGACTTTGTATTCCGTTGAGGTTCGTGTGGCTTGTTCCTTTCAAGAGCGTTTATAAACTAAATCTACATATATTTGCCAATTATCATATATTCCTTGACATTAACCTTGTATATCCAAATTAATATTAATTTGAATAATATTTTTGATTTAATTTAATTCTAAGCAGGATAAAGTTTAATATAATTATCATAAATAAAATGTTACTTTTATTTGGATAAGTGGGGAAATTTTTTGTCGGAAATGCATTATTAGCAGAGTCTGCGTGTTGTGTCGCCATGGAATTCGATCGAATGTCGACAACTATGTGCACGTGTGTCAGAGGAATATTAAGGGTGTACTTTTATATGATATTAATGAAAATTAAACTTTTAAAAAGTTTTGTCTGGAGGCTAAATCCTAAGATTATGTAAGTGTAAATTGTTTAATGAATTTATGTTTATAAAAAGCGATCTTTTCCTACGTGTATTATTTATTAAAACATAAGATTTATATGCAGAATTTATTTTTAAATTATTGAGTTGTTAGGTTTTCTGCTCTTTAACTTAATTTAAGGACGCGCAGACACCTTTAGAACGATTTTTATTGGCATTATCTTTAGCAGGAAACTGGATATATTAATATGATCTTTAGAAATCTTTTACAGATTTTTTAAATTCATAAATCATCCTTTTTTGAATTTTTAAAGTGTTAGCTCATTTCTTTATCAACTACGATTTAATATTATGGGATATATTCGAAAATATTATTTTGCATTACATTGTGAATGAAGGAGCTAGATAGCCTGTCCCAGGTATACATGTTATATTTTAGACAAATATTAATTGTTCTTAAAACATTAATAATGTAATAAATTTTACGAGATGGTGTCATTTTAAGTCGTTTAAGGTAAATTGAATAATTAAACAAGACCAATTCGATGAATCCGAAACATCATCGGCGGCATTTACGCCACGGAATTGAGCCATTTATATGTTTCTTCAATTACACGTCTAACTTTAAAATGTATATGCTGTCAAGTAGTCACTGCCTTTAATGGAGTTCATTTCTTAATTATTTTCTCCTTTCTCCACTAATTTTATCGTATCTATAAATTGAAAACGAGTTTTCCATTTTGTTTTTAAAGATAAAGTTAAGAAGTTTTTATGGTTTTGAAGATGAAAATTTTCGTGATCACCAAAAAAATGTGGAGTTGTGACATGGCGGCTCTTCATAATCATTTGGTGGAAATAAGATAATAGTTTTCTCAGAATAATTTTAAGTTACGGATTGGAAGCATGATTTATTTGTTGAGCAAGGGTGAAGAAATCTATCCAGGCTTTTAAGAAGAAAGTAGAACCATGATATGATGTACGTATCATATCTGACTTGACAGCCAACGCATTATTTTTTGGAAAAACTTGAAAGCTGATAGCCCTTAAATAGTAAAGCTTGTATAGAAATAACGCATCTCAATTATTTCGACGTTTAGAAAAGTTAAAACCTTTCAAAATCTATCAATAGAATTATTTATAGACTTTAAATTATTTTAGAAAAATTTATGAATCGACATAATTATCATGTTTTTTAAATGTTTAAAGATATTTGTGGTTATTTTTAATCATTTAAAACAACTTTGAAAAAACACGAAAAAGATGACGAGAAACAAAATATATATTAAAATTAGGCGTGCGCGTAGAATGGTCCAGATTAGATGATTTTGTCAGCCAATTAATCAGGATA
>JALDNG010002330.1:0-40356 GCA_024349245.1 Neodontobutis hainanensis | reverse complement strand
TAAACACATCTATGACCGTCATTTAATTTTATTATTTTAATTTAGAATTTAAAGCAAAAATTAAATCATTTATATTCATTGAATAAATTAATTGATATTTCTGAGGCTAAAAATATTAAATCAGTGGAGAAAGTTATATTTTTGGAAATATCAACAAATACCTTTAATCGATTATGCTTAAGTTATGAGCTTTTATCAACTTATATATTTTTAAATAATATTCTTAGTTAATTGTTAAAAAAGTTCATAATAAAAACATACAAATTGAATTTCTTCTAAATTATTTGTTCGATAAATCGAATATTTGGTGAATTAAGTTTTAAAGACAATGATACATTTTGACTAAGAATCAAAATTATAATTCCTTTTTCTGTTCTAAAACGTTATTTTCAGATTATTTAAAAATATTTGCAAATTTTCTGTAACTTTGATCAGAAATGATCGCCCATTCTTCGCTAAAATGCAATAAATCTGAATGTTAAAATATTTTAAATTTTATTCTTTATCTGTATGATAAAGAATCCGATTTAAAAATTTGACAAGAAATTGATTTCTCATGCATATATATATTCACAAAAATAATGAGATAATTTTATTTATTGTTGAATTTCTTTGATTCATTCGTTTTTTCCAAAGAAATATTTGAAAAGGATATAATTTATTGATGAGAATACTCAACTAAATTTATGATTTTATGCTGAGACATGTTCAATTTTTTCAAGTATTATTATCCCCGCTTATTTACTCATGAACAGTATCATGGTTGTATTGACTTAATATGATAGGAAAAATAATTCTAACCATGAAAAATCTTATTTTACATTTCATTTTAAAAATGATATTTTCTGAAATTAGGAAATTATCGAAGTGCGTACTCACACATCTGAAATCGTAAAAATAAATTTATGTTTATGTCTAACTGCATTTCACTTATACTAAACTGGGTAATTATTTTTTTATTTTAAAACAACTTATAACGGTTTATTTTTTGTATGTATTTTATCAATTTTATAATTTTAGAAAATTCAAAATACTTTTTTAAATTTTAGGTTAACGACTAATTTTAATTTTAGTCATTTTAATTGTATAATATTGTTATAAAATACTCATTTTTAATTTTTTCTTCGTCCATATTCTGAAATTTATTAAAAATTTGTTAAGCTGCATAAGAATAGATAAGAACAAATGTCGGTCAATTAAAAGTTTTACGAATTTTATTTAAAGAAACTCTGCAATGAAGAAGAATATGAATACGTATGTCAAACACATATTATAAAATGATTTTTATTAGTTATTTTAGTTGATATTTGTTGAAGGAAAATTATTAAAATTATAATTTGGATTTTCGTGTTTAATATTATCAAGAAATAATTTTTTGATACTTCAAATTAGAACCAAAATTGTTAGAAAAATTTTTACATGTAAATAATTTAGATAAGAAATTTAATTTTAGATGACAAGATGGATTTATTTTCTGGAAAATGAAGTTGTTTTCATATCTATTTTAGTTTGTATCTCATGGGGAAGAAAATAGCACGTTTATTCTAACATTTGACAAATTTTTTAAATTAAAAAATTAAGTGCAAATTAGATTTTGTTTATCTTAAGCAGAATATGAAAAATATCTTTTTTTCCTATTTTGAATTGGTAGAATTTTCTATTCTTTTTGCAAAGGGAATATTATTTATAATTTTTTATTGATTTTTTAATGAAATTTGTGGTTTTCAAATTTTTGTAAAATTTGTTTTATATTTAAGTGGCTGCCATTTTCTGGATCTTTAGAGTTTGAAGATGTATATCATATCATGAATTTCAGGAGCAAGTCACACAACATGGGGTTCTAAAAGTATTTTTTGCACAAATTAAAATCTGAAATATTTTTATTTTTTAAAAATTGATACATTTATACTTTTAATCCGCAATAAACATCAATGAACTATGAGTATTAATTTCCAAAAATATGATTTCCTATTTCCATATAATTTTTTATTTAAAAAATATTTTTGATTGAATATTTATGATGGTTTTAAAGCTAGTTTATCCAAATCAATATCTTGAAATTTATTCTAGAGTCATTTCCAGAAGTTGGATAATTTGGTTAAACTTGTATTTTTTTAAATTAATTAGGCTTATAAATATAGAGAGTTTTTTGATGTATTTTTCAATTTTAATATTTTTTCTAATGTGCGAAAAATGGATATACTATAACACAAAAATAGATGTAAAATTTGTCGTATTCAGCAGTTTTTTAAGTTACAATTCTAATTTAAGTTTTATATGTATTATTTTTTTATACTAAATCTTAAAATGTATGACGAACTTTAGGAAATTATCCAACAATGTAAAAACGTAAAAATATGAATATAATTGAGGGCCTTTATGATTATTCTCGTTTTGAGGTATGTTTCACCAATTTTTAACCCTGTATATTTGGCATTTTCTTCATTTTATTATATTTAGATTATCCTTTATTTTTAGTATTTTGATATCTTTTTTTTATTTTGACTTAAAATATTTTCAAAATTATTTCTCAATTTTGTGTTGATGTTGTCTACTTCGTGTAGAAAGTACATTTTTAATTCAGTGTTTAAATTGAAAATTTTTTTCAGATATTAGTGAGAAAATTATATCAATTGACAGCATTATCACCCAAAACGGCCGTATTGTGAGGCTGAAAAAAATAAACTTGTTTGAATAAATTGATATTTTTATCAATCCTTTTCTTTGTGTCAAATGTTAATTCTACTCTTGATAAAAGGTTTGTTGAAACGTAAATAACCTCAATATTTGGTTCACATTTAATAATTCGGTACAGCAAAAGGTTAAGAGAAAGTCAAATAAATTTTTAAAAACTTTAATATAATGCACGTTTTTCATTTAAAGTTTTAAAATATATTAATCCTTACCAACCGGGAGGGGCAGGTGTAAATTTATCGTGGTATTATAAACTCTTTAAAATTTATTCTGTCATAAAATTTCAGCTTCATTTTAATATGTTAAATATACAGGTTGATTGAACCCAGCGTGGCTTAGAAGGTAGTGTAACGGTGCCATTCTAAGGGTTTTTGTTTTAAATATTTTTATTTGAATTGATTTCATAAGAGAGCGTAACATAATTTAAATGTAAGAATCAGCACAGAATAGGAAAAAACACAATATTAGTTAAATTAGTAGTATTAGTTGTGATGATACAAAAGCAATAAATTAATAAATAAGTTTAAATGAAGTTCTTTTTGATGAACGATATTTTATTTTTATATAATGAGAATGTATCACAAGGTTTGCCGTGTCTTGACCATGCCGCATATAGCTGTTTAATTTGAAAGTCACCGATTTTAGGTTTAACGTCACAGAATCACTTCCAGATGCGCAAAAGCATATTTACAAAATTTCATTGCGATCCGATTTGCGGTATAGATAGATAACACGGAAATTAATTTTTATAAAAACAGAGTTTTTGTTAAGTTCAAGAAAATAAGTTGATCGCATTTATTGACTCACTTATTCAATTCTAAATTCAAAAATTTTATGTTATCGAGCATTCCCTCCATGGCAGTTAATTGTTAACATCACTATTAAAATTAGTTTGAGGTAGTTTTCGAAATTTATTTTAAAAATTAAAAGTTTTGTGGATAATTATGACTTTTACTTTTGATAAATTTTCGATGATCAATTATTTACATTTTAACTTTTTATATAATCATAATGGGAAACACAAGTTGTATGAATCATCGCGAACAGGACCCACCACGCTTTTTCATTTTGCAAATATATCTGAAGAGTTTATGACTTGTTTGAGAAATTTTGGTTGTCTTTCGTATTGTCTGAAATATTTCCTTTTATTATTTACATAATTCAAGCACTCTATTAGCGAGAAAATATGAGTATGAAAAAGCGTTTTCGTTATAATTTGTTAAAATATGATAAAAGAGCAAATAATTTTGATGAGGATTTTTAAGAATTTCGTCTAGCTTTAAATATATTGGGGCAATATTTTCTTTTTTGTTAAGTTACATTAATTTCCGATATTAATAATTGGCTCTCTTTGTATTTATGAATATTATTTTCAAATTTTTTCCATTGTCTTCTGGATATTCATCTCTTTCAAATATTCCATCGAATTTTCAATAGAGATCTTTTTCAATCAATTGTATTCAGATTTGATATTCATAGAGTTTAAATATCTCCTCTTTTGTCTTGAAATAGATTAGGATAATCACTCTGAACCAAAGGTTAAAATCTTAAGTGCAAATTAGTTATTTAGCGGAGGAACTACTAATTGTGATATCATGAAAAATTCAGCCAATAATTCAAATCTGTCTAATTTTCCTTCTCATTATGACATTTTATTTCTTTGAAAACTCATTTTATTCTCAATACCTCTTGAATAAATGTATGGTATGGTGAAAGAACTCATTTTACTATGTTGAATGTTAATATAAGTAATAAATTTTTATGATATACCTAGTTTCCAACTTCAACACATAGTTTAAACAGGAAAACCACACATTGAAAAATAGATTTGATAAGATATTTTCAATTTCATACCGTTACCTAAGATAGCAAATGCCTCAAACAATTTCAAGGAAATTTTTACAAAAATTATAATTCATCGATTTTCACAAGAATTATAAAAGACTCATAGAATCCACACCTCGTTATCTGAAAAGTTTGATCTACGTACACTAATGATAACTGAGTCTGTGTTAAATTCTAATTAATTTATATTATTGAACAATTTTATGGATGTATTTAAAGATCACATTTTATACTATCTCGAATTGTTATGAGTCTCAGATTTGTTCTCATTTCAAAAATATCGGGTATCCCGTAGTGCCTCTCCTAAGATTAGAGTTTGCATAGATAATTTTATTGTGTGAAACTTTTTAAACTTCTGTTTGATTGAGTTAGATTAATTTTTTTTAATACGAATAAATTCAGCTTCATTATTTTCGCTTTTTTAAATCTCGACTTTTAAAAATTGTTAAATTGCATTTTGTGATCTTGAAAAGCTGTCAAATACGCAACATCGTTTTAATCTCTTGAAGTGAAAATGTTGGTTTAAAAAAATTTAGCTCGATAATCCACATATCTATCATCAATTCAAATACGAACTTTTTAACACATGTAAGTAGTGTTTGGTCTTTAAGTAAGATTAAGTTTTTTGTCCCGATATGTACGATCAATAATTAGTGAGCCAAAATTCTCATCGAACAATATTTTTGTTTTATGACATCAATTTTTTAAACTGGAATTAACTTCTGGTATGCCCTCCATTTATAGGCCCGGCTTTTCCAATCTTACTTGAGATAAAAATGTACAAAATCCTTAATCAGAAGTTTCAATTGCTAGTATAAGTGATAATTTATGTTTTAAATATCCTAAGGTTGTAAATTAAACGTTTATTATTTCAAGTCGCTAAATTCTTTAAAAATCATGTCGTAAACTGAAGATAATCATGATATAATCACAAATATTTTGATAGATAAAGGATAATATTTGTAGATATAGAATCGTTAGGTATCGTCTTCACGACGATGATTTTCAATTGATATTTTTTCTGAATCTATGCAGAAATAGACACGACTCAAAGACATGAAATTTAACGGATTTAGTTATTTATGTAGTTTATGATTGAATTGCATCTCTTGATATTTATCTTATTTTTACAGTTGATAAAACGTGCAAAATATTTTGAGGATGTTTCATGTGAATTTTCTAAAAGATGAAAATAATACAGATGTCGGCAAGTTACGTTCAATAAGTATTTGATATAATTTTAAATTTGGTGATATTAAAGTTTAAATGCTACTGAAGCATAAAGTATACCGAATGGGGTTTTAATGAATTCAAAAAGATGAAAGCCAAAACACAAGATAAATTTCCGTTTTCTTTTTTTGATTCTCAAATAAAAATACCATTATTTTATCAATAAATCCATAATAATTGAAAATTCATACATTTTATCCATAAAATTGTCATATGTATACATTCTGTATTTGTCTCGTTCTAAAATTTCTTTTTAATTAAAAAAATTTAATTTTCTATTTTCAATGGCTTCTTAACTTATAAATGAAAAATATAAAATAATTTAGCTCTTTTAAATAAAATATATTTGTATATTTACTCAATTTTATCATCAATATCTGAATTGATTTATCCGGAATATGAAATCGTTATCAGATAATGGTTTTAAGAAATTTTTCAGAAAAAGTATTGAATTCTTATGTAACATGTAATTTTAAAGCATTTTTCTCAAAATATATGGCTACGTCTTATGAATATATAAACAAATGTTGTTTCTCAATTTCAGAAAATTTTAATTCATTAAGTGATTAGATCACTTCCTTTGGTATATTTGAGCTTTGGCATAAATATAATTTATATTTTAATTTTCAATATGTCAGGTTGATGTTTTGAGGTCTTGAAACAATCACAACAAATTCTCAGATTTAAAACATTTTTCAGAATGCAAATTAATAATACGCATATTTACGTAGATCTGGGATAATTTATTGATTCGATATGAATTCAACCCAGGTTTCAAGCCTTCAAAAGGCATTAAACTATTTTATCTTTTGAATGTGCATTTCTCAAAGTTGTCATTTTCTTTCGAGATCACCGATTCTCTTTCAATCTGAACATTGACATGAATTATCCACACAGATACGTTTTATCAAATTATTTATTTTAACGATTCTCAAAATAAATAAATCTGTTTCAAAAATTTATTAAAACTACAATCTTTAAAAGAATTTTCTTAAATTTATTCCCGTGAACATTTCAGGGAATCACTTTGTTAGAAAACCATTAACCTTTTAATTTTAAGTCTTGAACGCGATCTTGAAGTCGTTTTTCTTTATAGATCGTATTTTTAAGACAGACATCGTTCAAAAATACTTCTTTCTAAATTCATATCACAAATCTTTTTATTTAAATTTCTGCTCTACATTTGTAAGGATCTTAATGAGTATACAGGCGTCTTCGAAGATCTACTAATGAGTAGGCTGTTAAAGACTCGAATTTGAGTCGATTTGTCTCAAGGTAAAGATTTAAGAATTTTATGTGACGCAAGGAATTTTTTCTTCCCTCGACTCAGAAGATGTTCACTAGAAATTGAGCCAAATAATTTTAGACCTTTCTCATTGTGTTCGAGCCAGGATTAAATTAAAAATCCTCAATTGACTGTTAGGATACTGGTAAACTCAAATTTTTCCGAAAAAATAAATCCTGAATGTGATGTTTCTTAGGGTATGCATATTCAGACTACCCTGGAAACCAAATCTTTGTTCAAATTTCATTAATAAACACTGCGAGGATTATTGATGACCTTTTCATGTCGTCATACCCGTTAGACTTTTCAGCGGCCTTAATGCCTGAATCCCTTTACCCTTATTGTCTACATTTCAAGTTCCTTCGGTATCAGGCACATTTTAATGCTGTTCAAAATTTTAATATTCTAATATGATATTTATATGTCCTAACTGCAAAGATTAGCCTTAATTACGATATATTTGTTTAAAAAACTGTTTATATTTTCTGTTGATTCATAATTTTGAAATTATATTTTCAAATAGACATAAATTGTGTAAACTTTTTATGTTGTCTTCCATATTGAATTGAATTTAAGGCGAGAGAGCATATTTATATCATTAAAAAACAACAAACGAATTTTAAAGAAATCTGTTGACCTTAAAGAATATTATGTGTTCAAAATGAAATTTTATCGTGTAAGGGATTTAAAGATATAAACTCAATTTACTGATTATTATCATATCAATAATGAACTTTCAAATTCTTGAATATTTTCAATTTTTTTCATATTATGGTTCGTGAATTTATCTTATACAATTAAAAAACAAGTTGAATTTGAACATTTCATATTTTAAGTGATAAATCAATCAATTTAATGTAAATTTCTTTTAACTAAAAAAAATGTTAATCTCGTCACTACATTGGAAAATTTTAAATTCAACAAAACTTCTTCATTGCTCTTATCTCCTTTTTGATGACCTTATTTGATAGAAAAAATATGAATGTGTATTATCGCTGGATTTTATGTTTTTTACAATCAGAAAATTTCTCTAGTTTCATCCATATTAAATAAGTTTCTTCCTATTTATAAGGAACATAATGAGGAAAATATAATTTATAATTTTAAAATGATTTAAAATACTCTTATTTAGAAAATCAGTTCAAAAAATTTAAATTCATGGAATCATAACAAGTAAAAATAGTTATAATTTTGAACATGCGTAAAATCATAAAAGCGTATTTTGATTTATAAAAAATTAATTTGACATTTAAGATATCAGAAAATTTATCAATTTAATCCTGATAACTTTCATTGTAATAGAATCAAAATTATCTCATATTTTAAAATAACTAGGATAACCAAATATAGAAACAGTTTTATTCTGATGTATATAAGACTAAGTGATTTATCTTTAATTCTAATTTATATGAAGTTTCAAATTAATAACGAAATGAGTTTCATCCATTCGCTATTAAAGATGAAATTGTTAATTTTTCAAAAATTACAAAGATTTTTAAATGTCAAAATAATATATGTTAAATTGAATTGAGTACTTTCTTTGCAGGCTTTTTTGTAAAATTTTTAGTTAACATTATAAAAGCACAAAAGTATTCGTTCTCTATCAAAGATTTTTATTTTATAAAAAAATTATACGAACATGATGAAAATCATCTATATTTTTTTTTGTAAACGATGAATTAAATTGATTTTTGATTTTTTTGAAATCATTTAAAATATTACATGAAGATATTGTTGAACTATCATGAAATTAAAAAAAGATTTTTGTCTTTTCACTCAATATTTTTTATTTTTCTGTTAACCATTTCAAATCTTCATTCTAGTTTTTGAGGTATAATAAATAATAATACATATATTTGTTAAAACAGAAGACATTTTTTACCAATTTTAGACTGAGTATATTCAGATAAATTTTCATTTATTAAAATATTATACAAATGAATACCATAATGAACCAAACAAACCATCCTTACCTAAAACAAGCATTTATTTAATTGTTATATGATGAAAAAATTGTTTAAAACGTTAAAATCTTGAGGGGAATCAAAAGGACTGAAATTGAGTCAAAGTTAAACAGAAATTCTAAAAATTATAAACAAAAGATCAGCTGAGATTAACCAAAATTCAAATTAGATACTCAAATAATTATTCAATTCATATCAAGCAAAAAGAAAATGACATTGGTAGAAGAGAAATAAATGATTATGCATTTTTCAAAGTTATTTTTTGAGCATATCAGAATTTAGTGCTTTCTCTTTGAGCCTTTGTTGACTTTATATGATTACTTATCCAGTTTGTTTCGATTATCATCAATTTTTGAGATAAACCAACCTCTTTTTTTCTAAAATTGAAATACATTTATTTATGATAATTCACATTGTGTATTATTTTCGAAATAGACAACAAACATGATGACCATACAAAATTAAAAGGAATCAAATCATTAAATTTCCAAATAATTGGCAATTTCTTGAATATGTCATATTATGAAAATATCTAGTCATCTTCTAAGAAGATATGACGTTTAAGTAAAATAAATGGATAAAATACTGAGGAAACTTTTTTTTGTTCACAAACGGTCTGAATATTAATAAAATCATACTTTCACCAAATTAGTACATATCATTATTTCCTTACATGTTTATAACAAAATTGAAAATTAGTAAGTTGCAAATAAATATCATAAAACATTAAACGCCAAATCAAAGATAAAAATTATTCCAACAAGATGTTTGATTTAAATTAATCAAATCAGATAGGAAAAAAGATGTGACGAATATGTATTCCTTGAAAATGAAAAACTAATAAGTTTAAAATTTAAAAATACGTTTATTTTAAATATATTCAAAAAAATATGTATTCTGATCGAAAGTCAAAAAAATTTACACACATCTTGATGTCTGGATATCGCAGTTTTCATCTATGTTAAATTTTAATTTTCACCATTCCAAATTTTTCGCTACATTCATCAATAACCTTTGAAAAATTACATAATATAAAATAAACTACTCTCCTAACCTAAAAAGCACAAATTCAGCTATTAATAACAACCAAACGCGTTTCAAAAATATTAAATGTTATAAAAATATAATGAAGCGCGTAAAAGAGATTATATTACAACATAAATAACAAGTTTTGTAACTCTAAAAGCAAGTTTTAGATGAAGGTTTGTTTATAAATAATTACCTCCTGTTTATTGTCTCGGTATAACCCTTCCTGTATTTAAGTGATAAACTTTAAACTTCATTGATGATTTGCTGGATTTTCTTATAATTACAGAAAAATATGCAAAAACGAAGTGCGCAATATTTATTTTATGTTTGTAACAATCCAGAGAATTTAAACAGGAAAAAATCTGATGTCACAAAGGTTGATCATAATAAATATTTATGAATGTTGTCTTTTAAATGCACATTTTAAAGAAAAATCATTGTTAATAATTTTAATAACAAAAAATAAAGGTTAAAAAAATTACATTCTTGACTTTCTGAGCATTCTTTTCCATCTAGTTTATTATTTTGTTTAACTTCCTTAGCCGTGTCTTCCAGAATAGCGATTTTCTTAAGATATACGGAAACTTTCTCATAAATATAAAGAGATGAACTCAAAACTAACGTTCAAAGTATGATTTAATCAAAGAGACATGAAATTTTCACTGCCGATTTAAAGATTAATAATTGTAAACATAAATTATAAGAATTTATGAGTGATTCTATGGTCGAAAATAATTTTAAACTTTATTTTTTAAAGACGATTGGTTTAAAAATAATAACTTATGTTTTAAAAAAGTGAGAATAAAATGATCATACTGATTGAAATTTATAGACCAATCTTTGAGTTTCCTTCTTGAAAAAATAAAATTACACGTATGTTCATTTGATGAATCTAAAATACTCATTTATTTGAATAGGACTTCATTTTATTCAAAAATAAATATATTTCACCAATAATAGAGGACAATTCATTTATATCTACTCATACAAATAGCAAATGAAAAAAATAGTTTTTTAGAGTCATGGCATGAAGAACATAAAAAATATTGTGGAAAATAATGAAGAGAGAATTTATTATTCACCGTTTTTAAGGTTCCATCCTCAATCATATGACATCTGTATTCAACCTTGATCAACAAAATACTATACCGCCTTTGGCTGAGTCTTTTCGCAAAAATCCTAAAGAAAAATTTATAAGTAAAAATGTCTAAAAATACATACCTTTATTTTTAGTAACTTTTTAATATCAAGAATAGAGAAAACCTTAAATTGATATCGTTAAAGCATTTTAAAATAATTATAATTTTATGTTATTCTTCTGAAATAAAAATTTTATATAAATTCAAAATAATAGTTTTTAAAAGGGCCTAGGTAAAATAATTAAAAATAAATACATGAATATATCTTAATTTTAAGGTTATTAAACTCACAAAAATTAATATAAAATAATAAAAATTGAAAGATACAAAAAGAAAAATTTAACACGAAAAATTGAGAAGTAGCGATTAAAATTAAATAGAAAAAACTATGTTCGGATGTAAAAAATATTTTATGAATTTGCAGAATTTTAAAATTAAGGAAGAAAAATTTTACGGTCATCGTAATAAAATATACGTTAAATACATAATATAAATTAACCATAAATATTACCGATTGAACAGATATGAACGTAATCAGCCACCGCATTTTATTATATATTAATAAACCGAGTATTAGCGCCGAATATTAACTAATTTAACGAAAAGTTCCGAAAATCTACGTCAACTAAAAAATTTATTTTTCCCATTTTATAATTTTTTTTAATTTTACCAAAAATTTAAGTAATATTGTTATCTAAATGAAATTTCATCGAATAAATTTTTGTCTTTAGCTTGAACTCTGTTATTTTATTTAATTTTTTTCTTATTTTGCCATTTATAGAATAATTTATATTAACACGACCTTTCATAATGTTTTGGTTCAATAAAATTAAAAAAGGATTAGAATAAAATTATAAAATGAATTTTTCCCTTTTTATTAAAAAAACTGATCTTTAGTCGAACTAAATTTTAAAATCCTTCTTAAAATAAAAATTTTTAATTGAACCACAATCTATTTAATCGAAAATTTTTTATTGATTTAATGAGAGTAGCGTTGAATGTTAACACTGTTTTGTGTTTTATCGGTTGAATTTTGAAAAAGACTTCAAAAGCTCTGATAATATTTTAATTATGATGACGCTAAGGTCATCGATTATTATAAAATTCAATGTGGCGATATACACTTTATAATTATCGTTAGTGTGTTAATCTCCTTTAACAATGGCGATAAGGATGAAAGAAAATATTCCTCCTTTCTCGAGAAATTCTGAGCCGTCTGACTGGCTATTTCGATATGAACTAATTGCTGAAACAGAAGACTGGACGCAAATTAAGCAATGCTCTCCTCCTACATTCTTTGACGAAGAGGTCCTGAAGGAGTACCGCTCCTCGTCAATATCGTCTCTACCGGCCTCAGAGAAAAAATTAGCCCAAATCAAGGCTTGAATGAGCAATCTTAGAAGTAGCGGCGATTCACTCTCCTCTGACTTCTCAAACTTCACTTCGATGACCTTTTTCTCCGGGACAGGATATTTCCTGCTTTCGATTGAATTTTGAAGCCTCGCTGAAAGCTGCCTGACCATCACTTTCGGCTTCGGACCGAGATTACTTAGTATCGCAAAGAATATTGGCGTCTCTACCGCATGCAGTTGCAGTCCACATTCGGGCCATGGGAGTCTGTGATGTCTCTAAGATTTGCCAAACAGCCTAATATTCTGCTGACTCCAGATCCGGCGATTCACCACATGGCAGCCAGCCTTGATGGAGAAAAACCAAAGAGATAACTTATCGCATGCTGAAGAGATGTCAGCCATAAACAAACGAAGCGTTATTTCAAGCCATAAACAAATTAATAACCTTGACGAGATTTTTCGTCAGATCCAAGAGGGTATTGAAAGTCAATGGACTAATCAAACTAGGGGTTATGATATCCCTGATTCATTTAAAACCTGTAAGAAGTGTGGATCTAGAGAGCACCGAACACAAGATTGGGGAAAATCGTCTCCTACTTCTGTAAGAAAAGAGGACATTTCGCTCGAAATTGAAGAAATAAGAATAGTAATTACCGTCGTTTCTACTCTTACTCTCTTTTTAATTACCTCGAAAATGACCCATATCTAGTCGACTTCAAAATCCTAACAAACAATCGATGTGGTCAGGCCTTATTAGATACTGGTTCTTGTATTTCGCTGATTAACGCAAAATTCGTAGAAAATATCAAAGTGGCCACTTGTAAAGTTAATTTGGTGAGTGTCAATGGAACCCAAATCGAACACGATGAAAAATTAATCTATCTATTTTAATAAAAAATAGATTACTGAAGCGGGATTTCATAGTCTCGAGCAAAATAAATTGTGATCTTATTTTTGGTGAGACATATTGAAGGATAATAACACCTTACTCGACATAAGAAACCAATATTCTAAATCAAATTACATTGATTGTTATGCTATCGATAAACTTGAACTAAATATCAACGACGGGTTACAGGAATGGCAAAGGGATAAAATATCAATATTGTTACACAAAAAATTGAGTGTTTTTCTACAAACGAGAATGATATCAGCCATACGAATCTGTGCCCTTTGGATATCTATACAAGGGACGCAAAACCAATATGCTCAAAACCATATAGAATCCTTATGCATTTGAAGACCGAATTTGAAAATAAAATAGATAACATGTTGCGATACGGAGTTATAAAAGAATCAAACAGCCCATGGTGTTCACCAGTAGTCATGGTTGAGAAAAAAGATAATAGTAACAGACTGTGTGTGAAATATCGGAAATTGAACTCAGTAACGTCTAAGGACCAATACTCACAGCCAAACATTGAAGAAATTCAAGACGAAACTTCTGGACATCAATATTATTCTTCTCATGATCTTCAGTCTGGGTAATGTCAGTGTGCAGTCAGCAATGCAAGCAAATATAAAACCGCATTCTGCCCATATGTCAGGTCGGGACTTTATGAATTCAATGTGATCCCATTTGGACTATGCAACGCACCAACCAACTTCAAAAGGTTGATGGATAAGGTGCTAAAGGGACTGAAATGCTGTAGAGTCTATTTAGAGGACATTCTCATTTTTTCGAATTCCTTTAAAGAATATTTTACCGATATAGAGGAAGTTTTGGATAAACTACGAGAAGCAGGTATGAAATTAAAACCGAATAAATGCAAGTTTGCGCAATGTAAAGTTGAATTTCTTGGATACACTATATCGAAAGATGCAATATATGCTAACTATTCTCATATAGATCCAATTCTAAACTGGAAATCCCCATCAAATAAATCAGATTTAAAATCATTCTTAGGGTTTCAGGGTTTTATCACAGGGTCATTGATAATTTCGCTAATATTGCGCACCCCATTAATAAGCTAATGAAAAGTAGGAGCCCTGGGAGTGGGACTATTCTGCTGAACTCGCATTTAATCAACTTAAAGATCAATTGAAGAAAACATACCATCATTGTGAAACCAGACATCTCTAAGCCATTCATTCTGCACTGTGATGCATCTGATGTGGCTATTGAAGCAGTTCTCTCCCGACAAGGAAAACAGGGTCTGGTACCAATGGCTTTTACGAGTTGAACATTGAATTCTGCAGAAAGAAAATATTCTACCATTGATAAAGAGTGCCTAGCGATCTTGGCTGCTGTCAGGAAATTCTGAAATTATCTTTACTTATCTCGATTCATGTTAATGACGGATCATAACCCACTCGTTCATCTGACAAATATGAAAGACGTGAGAGGGCGACGCACACGTTGGATCCAGGAGCTGGAAGAGTTTAATTATACCATTGAGTATATCAAGGGTAGTCAAAATATTGTGGCAGACTCGCTTTCAAGAATCTCTGCAGAAATTAAGATTGAATTTAATATGAATTTTGGAACGGAACAAAAAATTGAAGACTATTCAACATGTTATCAAAGTACTTAGGCAGCACGAAAATCCCAACCAATATGACAATATGGCACTGAAATTATGAGAGGAAGAGCTCATTTGGAAATTATTGGTGATCTCCTATACCACACAGGAAGAAGAGGAATAAAATAGTCGTTCCGAAACACTGCACGAAAATGATTATCCAATCTATGCATGAAAAATATTTAGGTCACTTTGGAGTCAATAAAACAGTATCATCTATTCGCGATAGGTTCTTTTGACCCGATATGGCTTCTGATGTTAAAATCAGCTTTCTAAATGCTTACTGTGCAACTTAAACAAATCCAAACAGCATACTCCAAGAGCTGAATTGCATCCGATATCCGATAAAAGCAGATTTGGACTTTGGGAGCTAGATTTTACCTTTCCCCTACCAACATAATTGAAAGGCAATAAATACATTATGGTTTGTGTGGATCATTATAGCAAATAGGTCGAAGCAGCAGCCATACTAGATATATCAACCAAGACAGCGGCATAAGTGTTATTTTCAAACGTCATTTGCAGATATGGTGTGCCTAGTAGTATTCTAACGTACCAGGGCACGGCATACGAATCAATATTGTTGACGCACCTCTGCCAGTTTATGGGAATCGAGAAATTAAGGTCAACCCCTTACCATCAGTCAACTAATGGTCTAGTGGAGCGAACTAACAAGGCAGAAAATGAAATCTTTAGGTCCGTGGCTGGAGCGAATCCTGAAAACTGGGACATACATCTCGATAAAGCCTTATTTTCAATTCGTGCTGTTAAACTATGTTCTACAAACTATTCTCCTGCATTCTTGGTTCACGGATCGGAGCCTCAACTCCCTATAGATCTCTCAATAAACAACTCTAAAAATGCTTCCGAGGTACAAAATTATCATTTATTCGTTCAAAATTGAGAGACCTCTCTAAAATCGGAATTCAAAATAGTGGAAAATAATTTGAAAACCTCGGCTAACAAGATGAAACGTTTGTATGATACCAAAATCTACGAAACAAAATTTTCAGTCGGTGACAGCGTTCGGCTTAAATCCCGGGCGCCTTCAAAGCTAGAACCACGCTTTGAAGGACCGTTTGAGATAATTAAAGCTGAAAATCCGGTATATGACATCAAAGAGCTATTCTATCCGAACAGGATTAAACGAGTCAATCACCACCTATTATACCGATGCGCTAATCCTAATTCAAATCCAGAAGAAAATTCAATGAATGAGCAAAGACCTTCTCGACCAAGAAAACCTCCAGGGTTCTATAAAGAAAGTTAAATAAGAGGGGAAGGTATGTGGCGATATACACTTTATAATTATCGTGACTAATCGTGAGTGTTTTAATCTCCTTTAACATCAACCATGTAAAAAAATTTCATAATTAATATTTTATTTAAAATAAATATAAGATTAAAAATAATTCGAGATCATTTATCTTAACTCAAAGTATTTATAATTTCTGTTTCTTGAATTTGTAAATTTACAAATATGCGTTTATCTTAAGTCATAAATATTCTTTTTATGAATGTTTTTATTTTAGATATTCACGTTAAAGACAATTTAATTTTAAATATGCCTCTATTAGTTGACAGAATTTTAAATTATTGTACAGAAATGTATTTAACATCATTTTTATAAATGATAAAATCAAATCAAAACGGTGTTGATAAAAACAGGATAATTAATCAGACAAAAGTAACGGGAATTTTTCTACTTATTATATAAGAGTACAAACGGTTCTTCTTTGTTATCTTAAAGAAAAGAAGTCATTTTTCTCGAGAAAGTAACGTCGGAGATTTAGGTCATCCTAAAAGACCTGTCAGATAATTTGTTAATACAGTATCCGACATTATTTGTAAACAAATGGACGAGGCTGGCGTACATGGCCCAAGAGATGATCGGCACAAAAAGGCATATAAAGCTCTTTAAAAGACAATACAAACGAAAACTCTCCCAGAGAGATGACCTTGTAGATTCGACTCATCTATGCTCGTGAAAGATAATTTAGAGAATCTGTATGTATGTAGTATTAATTTTAAAATTAAACATATGATTGAATTTATTTACAAGTACCTTTTGGTTTTACATTAATATTTCGAATAAAAATCACTCTCAGTATTTTACAGACTTTCATTGAAGATTAAGGTGGTTCAGAGAAGTTCTAGTATTCAAATTAGGCAGAACATTAAAATGGGGAAAATTTTTGAATGTGACTAAATATGTGAAGGCAAACCACCTAGAGAATCCTTAGTTAAGAAATTGAATCTGATGGCTCAATAACTAAGACAGAAAAATTATCTGGAAGCGATACTCTTTATAACGGATGTCCAAAGAGGTTCAATCATAACTTATTAGAACTCAAGGGTCGTTTAATGGTAGTTCGATTCAAATAAAAAACCAAATAATTCAATTATTTTTATCAGAGCTAATATGAGGAAACCTATCAGTTTTTCTTTCGAATAAAACTTTAGTTGAGTATTCCTTACGTTAAGCCATTTTCAGCTCTCAACATCCATTCTACAACCTTTCGAAATGCTTTCACCAATTGTCAGGTATTTTATACAATCACTCACGGAGACCCGTATCCTCTACTCAACACATTAGAGCATCCTTTCCTTCGCGGGTTTGCTTCGACGGGAGTAAAAGCTATCTTTTACTTCTTTCGAACCGCCAAAGGCCATCCTCACACGTCGTAACAATATTTTAGAAATTACCTTGTACATTAACTGTCTATCGAACGCTCAAAGGTCAAAATCGAAAGAGGTTTTAATGATTTTAATTATCTCAGAGAATGATCGATGAAGCTTCGAAAGTAAAATTTTTTATCAGAAGAGAGTATGGCCCCATTCAGTATTTATTAAAAGAATCGATATTTTTTGTGCAAAAATAATCTTACTGTTCAAACATAATAAAGCATACAATGATAGAATGAATCATTGATATATTTTTTATTTGAAGAAAATTTTCAGGGTTCACTTCTTTCTCATACTTTGACAGATTATTTAAATAATCACAAATAAAATGTTTCGTATCATGGATAAAAATTGGCTCGACTTTGCCACTACGTTTAGAGATTTAAAGCATCTTTTTTATTTTAATCAAATAAGCAAAAAACCAAATTAATGAATTTTGAACATTGAAGACAATTTTATGAAAAAATGAAAGCTTTAAAAATAATAGGAACCTAGAATAATATTTAAACCACTAAATTGTAATATATGATTATAAAGCACGATTTAAATAGCTCACTAGCTAAAATTAAACTTATCCTCAAATTCATGACAAATCTATTTTATTTCTTTGAAAAGAGAAATCCACAAAAATTATTCAACCAACACTCAGGGAGGCGTGCATCAGACTGATCGTCTGCTATGGATTTGCGTGAAAATCTTAAGTGAAAAAATCTTCAACTTAACTCTTTTGGACTTTGGATCCTTTATCTTTTTGGAATAAATTAATTTAAAGAAATTTCTTAAATTTGAAAATATCTATTTAAAGTATTCAAATATTTTGATATTTTACATAGTTTAAATTAAAATCCGACCTGCATTTAAGAATATTTAATGAATATAAATAAACTTTTTTTATTTTTCCTGGCACTGTGAGTTTAACCCTTGAGGATATTTCTCAAAAAGAGTTAATGTGGATTTAAACTTAAATGAAAATGTATGTTTGCTACATTCTGTACATTAAAAGTTGCAAATCAAAAAGCTACTAATCCCAAAATTTATATGTAATCATGGAGCATAGAAATTTGCACCCGTTGAAAATCTTATCCTGCTCTCAGCCTACTATAACACGTCTTATATATAAAGGCTGAAGTTGGATGGGAGTTTAGAAGCTTTATTTCCAGAGAATCAAGCATAAAAATCTCGGTAATATTAAGTTCATACCTTAGTTCATTTTTGGTTTTTATGTGTTATTTGTGATTTAAAAAAATTTCTTCAATATTATACACTTTTACATACCCACACTTTACGTCTAGGCTTTTTTCACCATTAAAGTGATATTGAAAATTTCTATTTTGATGTTGTAACAATAAATAGGTTACCGAAGCAAGCTGCCATTCCGAAAACAAATAAAAACATTATTCTTTTCATAAATTTTATTATTTTGACTCATAATAGTGTTCTTGTTACAAATATATACATTTTAATTTATCCTAGTTTAATTTAATAAAGGGTCAAAATAAAATCAAATTTATCAGATTTAAAAGTTTTAAACTTTTATCGAATTTGAGCTTTTAAATATTTCGTTTGATGCAGATATTGTATTTTACGTTATAATCGAAACCTTTATCTCATGAGAGATAGCGGTTGAATACTGCTTTACATTTTAAGATTACTCATATTTTTCTGCATATAATACGGTGGGTTCAATAAATAAATGAATCAATTTACTCAAATATATTTTAATTTTGAAATTTTTTTCAAAAAAAATTAGTTAAAATTTATCACCTAAAACCTAATCAGGAATACCATTTCTAAATTACAAAACAAGTTATCAAAGTAAGATTTTCATTATTTTCATAATGAAGAGCTATCGATAACTTTTTAAATTTAATTACATGATGTATTTCATTTGAAAATAAACAACACCCTAATACTTTTATAATAACTCCATTTTCTTTTTTACGATAACTTACGAATATTATTTAAAACGCATTTAGAAAATTTCTTATTCTCATCAAAATTTCAATTTTATCCTGTTTCATATCCACTTAAAAGTTTATAAAGTTTGCAAATATCTAATCAAACCAGCAACTAAACGTAAAAAAAAATTGACTTTTTGATTTAATTTTTTTCTGTTGATCAAAATTAAAACCATTAATATTTTTATATTGATTGGTTCTTTTCAACCAAAAATATCATTTTTAACTGAAAACATTCACTTTTATAATTATATTTTATTCCCAAGTACCATTATTTGAAGAGTTCTTTTTTATCCTTTAAAAAATGTGACTAAGAAATATTTTTAATTCATTTATATTTAAATTATATTCAATTCAATGGTACAATATAAAAATATGGCGATATTCCTTTGAGTATTTTTTAAGAATAGAATACTAATGTTAAGAATGTTACCTTTCACAACATATTTAAATTAACGTTTATAACAAACAAAAATATCAAATCAACCAACTTAAAAATAATTTTCGAAAACCCAAAATTAAAAAATTTATAAACATAAATGAAAATAAATTTGAGAAAGTGATATTTAATGGAAATTAAAAAAATAAATATCAACGGCTGAATATATTCCAATGATTAAAGTATATGTTTACGTGGTTTTATTAACGATATTGTTTGGCTATTTACACTCTTTTGATAACCTCAATTTTTTTCTGGATGAAAATTTCATATTTTAGCTAAAAGTATATAAAGTACAAAATTTCAAAGCAAGATTCACCAAATTTTAAAGTTTTTATGTGCTCTGATTCGAATCATAAAAATTTTAATTTTCTAAGAAATCGTAATGAAATGATCACTTGAGCCTTTTTTCCAATATTTTTCTGTTGAATTTATAAAAGAATAATATTCATAAAATTTATCGTTTTTGAAGTTAAAAAAAATTTTAACCGAAATATCCATCATGAAGTGTGAGAATTTTTGATGAATTAATGACATTTAAATTCATTAAAATTGTTTAAATGAGTACATTAATAGAATTTCATTGAAAAATACAAATTAGAATTTCAATCTAAATTCAATAAAGTTCAATAGTAGTTTGTGGGTGGCCATACTATATATTTCTAACGATGCAGCGCTCTTTAAGAATATTTGCGTCAATATAGAATTATGAAAAATGAGTGGATTTAGAAAAATAAATTTTATTCTTGTGGTTTGGATAATTTATTTTCATGGTTCCGCAACAGAAGGATCTCAAAAATTTACAAAAAATGGAAAATTTAATCTCGGACATAGAATCATAAACACAATATCTAATCTGAAAAAAAGTACCATCCCTGGTCTCGGTTATAAATATGAGCTAAAATAAGATAAAAATATTAAAAAAGCTACAGAAGCCCTCTCAAAAATACTCGACGACGACCTAGGTATTCACTCGATCATTATAAAAGAGAATAAAATCGTGAAAGCAAAAAAAGAACTGGAATCTATCATCTTAACGTCTTTAGGTTAATTATTTTTTTAATTTTATAGATAAAAGAATGTCTGAAACCACCTCGAATAGTAAAAATGCTAATGGTATTCAATATTTTCTCCATTAATTTAATTTAAACTAAAATTTAGACTGCTTTGACGTCTTGCAAAATTGTCAAGATTTAAAAGATAGTAATGTGTGTATAACAAGCCCGGAAGCGATGAATAAATCTTGTTGTAAAACATGCGGATTCTGCAATGGTTGAATAAAACGCTTATATTAGAAATTACACAACCACAAAATATCCATTCTGAAGCAGATTTACTGAGTTCAACTCAACGAAAACATCATAAATCATCAAAGTCGCACAACACCGGAAAAAATCCCAGAAAGCCTCGTCAAAACCCATAAAAGAAAAAGTTACAAAAAAAGTTTTTTTCGATCTTCGAATTTAGAAAAACAAACAAAAAATAAACCAATAAAAAAGTCTAAACCAAGAAAAATTATACAACAGTCGTCTAGTACACAAAAGCCACCACCAAAATGTCCTGGAAATATGTAAAACGTATGTTTATGTTATGAACCTAGAAATTGCCTCAAGGTTGTGCCCGGATTGTTGTCGATTGAAGCCTGTCGACGTTCCCAATCAGGAATCTAAACATATTCCTGATGAGATCAGTTGCAATCCGAAATGCCAAGAGGTATGAAAACGCATTATTTTAAGTAAAGCAATCAGATATGCACCAGGGATTGTCCTGATGTATGTTGCTTTCAGAAATACTTACTCGATCTCGTCAAAAGTCAAGATACTTCTCGAATCGCTCCTATTGTTGAATCACCAGTTGCGAAAAACGACTTGAACTTCAACGAGGTGTGGGGAGGTTCTCAATATGTTTATCCTCCATCCATGACTTGTAATGGGAACTGTCCACGGAGTTGCTTTCCTGACTGTTCAACCGAGTGTTGCGACAAAAGTGAAATCATTAATAAAGACCCATCAGACATTTTTAAAGAAGCATTTGAACAAACCTTTTTAAGTTCAGATACTTCGGCACCGTTAGCCATACCAAATACAAATAACAATAACCAGAAGGATAATAATGTCATGCTCCCTGACACATTAGTGCCACTAATGAAAGGTTCAGATCCCCAAATATATCCAAAAACAATTGATCAGCCCGAACCATATCCTTTGTCAATGGAAAATTCAGTTCCCTCATTAACGCAAGAGTCGTGCGATGGAAATTGCCAGAATAGCTGTGACCCTGAGTGTCCCAAAAAGTGCTGCGTGGAACCAGTCGACATAAATATTTCAATGCCTGAAGCGACTGACACGTCTCTTGAAGATATCTGCGACGCTGAATGCAAATCTCATTGCACTCCTTCGTGTTTATATTCTCATTGTTGCCAAGACTAACAGAATTATGAAGTTAAAAAATATTTTAGTTATTGGTGAATAAATTTTGAATTCAAATCATACAAAATTCTCAAAGATATATCTCAAGGGACGAAATAGAATGATAATATAATAGGAATCATCTCTTAAAACAACCAGAGGATTTAATAAAAAAATTATCTCAGATAACAATTACACCTGACTCATGTCATTGTTTACGAATTTACACTACTCGAAAATATTGATATATGTATTTAAAAGAATCTGAACACGAGTTGAATACTTTGACCAGCTTGATGGGAGTGTAAAATGTACTTAAACTATTGTAAGTTAAAAAGATGCATTTACGTTAATATTTTAATTTGACAAGCCACTTTTTTTTCTTTTTCTTTGGAAATCGAAGTTCCGATCTGAGACAATAAACATTCTCAAACATTCGACTTTTCAGATTATGTTTAAGAAAATTATCATGATTTGCAAATTTGATATTTTTTTATTTCATTTAAAAGGATATCAAACACCGTATAATTTCGGTCTAACTTGAAAACATCCAAAATATCATGTCTCTTACAATTCATTATATTTTTCGATACAAGAAAGATTTAAAACAAATATCGTCTGTAATCTCTTTTGAGATGAGGGTTTAAATGTTTTATAATTTAAACTTAAAATCTTACATTCAATGATGGGTTTAAAGATAAAAGGATAAGTAAAAATCCATCTGGTACATTGAGCAAAATCGAAAAATTATTGCTTTATTTCAGCATATGCGATAAATTTTGTCAAAACGTATAAAATTATTTCAACGTATTAAAAATTATCTTAAACGATTTTTTTGATTATTTAACATTGAAAAATTCAAATATAATTTTGATATTACTGTAAAATGTCGCTGTTAAATAATATAATGAGAAAATACATAGCTTTGGAATCGAATTCAAAAGTTAGAATTTGAAAATTTCGTTTTCAGTAACATTATTTATGATAATCCAAGAAAAATGAAAACAGAGTGCTTTCAAGTTCAAATATTCAAAGATACTTGCAAGTATTCTTTCAACGGTAAATTTGAAATATAGAATCAGAAATTTGGAATGGTTGAAGAGTGGAACAAAATGTTAAAATCTCAAAATAATTATTGATACAAAATAAATAAGAAATGTATTTGATTCCCTTATTGTTTTAAGGCATATCTATATTTTGTTAAATTTTTAATTTTTTACATTTAGCGACTTAACTTTAAAAATAAAAATTTACACGGATGGGATCTGGTGATAAAATCAACAGAGTAATATTCTCGAAATCATTCACCTCGCGTTATATCAATCAAACTGAAATTTTGTTCAAAAAGTGTGTGATTATTTTTTGACTACGCACTATTAGAAATTAAAAATCGAAATATTAGCCAAAACTATCTTTGTAAGATTTTCTTATTTTTACGCAATGTAAGAAGTCCGTTTGAAGTTTAACGACTTATTGGATAAATTGATCTTCGAATAAAGTATTTTTGATACCCCAGACTATGATGAATATTTTTAAAATTATGACGATCTTGTATATTTCTGATAACGAACAAAGATAACTATGGAAAGTTGAAAATTCTCGAAATGTTACTTTTGAATTTTGCTTTTTTGTTATAAATTTATTTTGCCAAATTTTATTTTTATATAGACCATTTCGAGGAAAAAATGTCGATATTTGCGAGATTTGTTGATATTGAGGCTATCGAGCAACATTTTAACCCCGTCGTTTTATAAGATATAATCTTCCTTTAGTAAAAGATATTTTATTTTTAATGATTTTTTAGCTGATTAAAATAACAGTTTAAATCATTTTACGGAACATGCGTACAACCAACGTTCACAATCGAGTACGAATTCACTCTTTCGAAAGACAAAGAAATATGAATATGATTCATAAATTACTGACATACTTGATTGAAAGTTTGTAAATATTGAAATTATCATATTAAAAACTAGCATCACATTTTAGATTTAAAAGAGAATATTTAATATGTCAGCCTATTTGTCCAAATTTCAAAATAAAATTTAAACACTTTTTTTTAAGCGCATGTGTTTAAACCTACCGAGATCTTTCGAAAGAATTTTTAATTTAATTAAATTCTTAAGTTCAGCTCTTCTTTAATAGATTTAGATTTTGAAGAAGTAAGAATGCTAGAACCCTAGTTCACCCGTACAATATTGGTGTCCGATAGCGTGAAATTCTAATATCCTTCTCCGTTAATGCGATCTTACTGGCTATTGGTTCCTAGGGATATAATTTCAAGCATGGAATCATGTTTTGCATGATAAAATACTGATAATGAAGTCTGTTATTTTTTGAAAATAAAATTTCATGTTTCTGTTTAATCTTTATTTTTTTGTTAATGCTTATACTGCATTAAACTATGAGTACTTTTCAATCAAATCTTTAAATCGTTGATATTTATAAATAAATAAACAGAATAATCACAATAGCGATTCATAATCATTTATTATATCAAATTTAGATTGTAATTATAAACAATATCAGATATTCAGAGCCAAAAAGGGTCTTTAAAAATGTGAAAAAATGAATTCTTCAAGATGAGGCGTTAATACAATAAAATTATTTTATTTTAGAGACTGCGCGTTCGGATAATTTAACGTTAAGTGAAAACGTAAAATGAGACAATGTTTAAATGATTCAAAATTTTTCTTGGTCGTTTAAATAAAATATATCTAAGATTAATTCAATACTATGTTGTTGATATCATACAAAATACGATATGAAACGCGTGAATGGAATTCCTACCAATAATCATTCAAAAGACACTGTAGAATTATATATACCTGAAAAGAGGAAAAATCTTTTAAATGTAAAATTAAATAATTTAAAAGGCTGCAAACATTATGACTGCCTTAAAATTGAATTATTGAGTATGCGCAAACATTACTTAATAAATTTTTTGAGAGTGCGCGCGTTTTACGCAGTTTGACAGCCAATAAAGTATCTTTGTAAACACTCAACTTGACATCAACTAATATAAATAAAATTTATTATTGATAGAAGTAACCGTTGTTGTTTTCTTAATTTTTCTTGTCATATTATCGTCTTATTTGATAAGTTGTTTCTGCAGAAAAAATATCATAAAAACAGAAAGGTTAATATTTAAATTATACTAAATGAAGACATGATGTTTGTATTTTAAATTAATGGTGTTGTTAAAAGAATACTTAGTGAAAACTTGTTTTTATATATTATAATAACATTGTTAAAAACTCCTCAACTTCACTTAAACTCAAGTTAATGACTGAGATTTTTTAAATCTTTTGAATAATTGAATACAACCAAGATACGAAAATAAAAATCAAAGCTAAAGCATAAAAACTCGTTTAGTTTATTTTCGAGTTTTGAAAATTTGTGGCGAAACTCCTTTAGATCTATAGTAGTAAAAAAATGCCTCCACGGATGATAGAATATGACTGGTTGAGGGTAAGTTTAGCATAATATAATAGTAGGCAAACAAATGAGGGTGTTTTTCCTCCGAGATAAAATCGCCTCTTTCAGTCATTTCAAAGAAACTCTTGATATGGTAAAGTTTAGGGAAAATATTACAATCGGCAAGACTCGGAGCAGAGCCATTTAAAAATGGCCCGCCGTTAAATTTTAGGTGCTCATCCAAAGGATTCAACTCTCTCTGAACTTTTTTCAGCATATCTTCACTAAAATTTTTCAAATAAGTAAGAAAATTAGTGTAAATATCCTTGGCTAAGCGTTGGACGGGTTCTGGGCATTCCATGGGCGTATCTGGATACTTTGACTCATAGTATCTTTCGAGTTCCAATATATCATCTGTATACTTTTCTGTTTCTTCGTCAAAACATACGGGTAGCTTTTTACCAGATATATTCTCTGGCAGCATTTGTTGACGATTCTTGACTGTGAGTGGAATAAGTAACAATTCAGCTCGTTTGAAATAGAAATAGTAGGCAACTCTCATTGTAATGATGTCAGGGCATATCAACTCAGTGTGCTCAAGTCCCTTCAATCAATCGAATAATTACTCGCACAATAAGTCTAACCTTCATTTTATATATGTTCCAAATTTGTAAGGTTACAGCTTACCTTATTTTGTAATCCGCAACAAATCGAAAATCATGTTTGACATCTAACAAAATTGTCTGATGTTGTTAGTTAAACATACGAACACTCTCAAACGATGTCACGTATTGGAAATATCACTCGAAAAGTACGTATGGGTGAAAAACCTATTAAATCGACACGAAAAATCTTATGAATGCGCATTTCGAAGCTGATTTATTTAGCATTACATTAAATCAACTGCATTCAAACACAATTATTTGATCATACAATTAAAAAATACAACAATCATAACTTTGCGGAGTGTTTGAGGTTAACTATCATTGTAAAAATAGTAAATTAAAATACTGATTGATATTTCCAATTTGGATTTTTTTATAAAGATAGATATTAATTCAATGAATGAAGGATTACAAGAACTATATTAATTTTCGTTCACTGACAATCGTTTTATATATTTAGATGAATCAGGACGTGATTTCAAAAATTTTAACTTAAAAGGATCTCATTCAGAATGTGATGATTTAATTCGTTTTTTAAAATTATTTTGGGGAATTCATTTTTGTAACTAAAAATATTTGAAAAAGCTAATGTAATCAATATTTGAATGATAATTAACATTACATAATTTCACGAATTTTTTTTAAACATCTAAAAATAAAATAAGAAAGACTATTTCCACAATCCTTAGTATATCTATAAAAATTAATTTGAGAAGATAATTTTAATTTTAAAACAAATAATATTTCGCGCGTGCGTATTCAATAATTTCGTAATTCATGTTTTTCGACTTATTTAAAAACTCAGTTCAACTATGATATACGACACCAAAAAATATGCAAAGTTTTTTATGGATATTTAATATTTTTTTCATTTTTAACAGTCTTATTTTCTCTTATTATTAAGAAAAGCACTTATGAAATCTATCTTGATCCGGTTTTGAAAACCATGATATAAAAATCGAAGTTATGACGTCTGAGCATACTATTTACCATTAAAAAATCATTTTTTTCAAAATCACATAATTTTAAATTGAGTTGATTCATAATTATAATCTCACATGATTGAATCGATGTTATCTAAAAATACTGTAACATAAAAATAAATGGCTGTATTAGCATTTTTTTTGAACATTTCAATATTAAGGGACCTAAAATTTAACAAATGACGTTTTTTATATCAACCAACTAATTAAGATCACAAAATATCAAAAATATTTCAAAACATTTTTGTGCGCATACTCATAAAATTTAGATTAAACTTTCACATTATCTCATTTTAACATTCAATAAAAAACTAACCCAATTCTCTAATTAAAATAAAAATTTAACGAAATAAAATTGAATATTATTGATATATAACTGTATTTAATGCCACGTCACATGATCCAAATGATTCAACTCGACACAAATTAATTGATTAATCGTTTCAAGTTGATAAGTATAAAATTGATAGATCTATCATTAAACTTTTTTTTGAATGATTTAACTGAGCTATTATGATTTTCTTATTGAAAAAATATTCTTTTTCAGTTTTTTTTATTTTTATGAATAAATTAGTTTTTTGGTTTCGTATAACCACCATATGAGTGTAAACAGTTACTTTGCATTTGGTTAGGCTTTCTTGTTGTTTTAAACTCATCAAATGTATAATTTAGAAATGATCGTAGTTCGATAAGAGATTTAAAAATGTCTTTTAATTATTTAAACATATTTGAAATGATGAATACCGACTTTTCCCTTAATCTTATGTACATAATTGGAAATTGCCGAAGAATTGCGGAAACTAACGCTTAATTAAGACAAAAAATTTGCGTATACTTAATTTTCAGATGAATTCATTGCAAAAATGTGGGAAAAATAAACTATACGGATCTTATTTTTTAAAAGGCGAAAAATATGAGTTCATGTGAATCAAATTGATACTTTTATAAAATATTTTGTTTATCACTCAAATCATAGAAGCTTTAATTTTCTTAAAATGTGAACTTACTATTCTAGATACCATAGACTAAATACATTAAATATAAGGATATTTAAAAGGGATTTCTTCTTTGATAGGCTGTCAATTAAAAAAACATATTTTTAACTTAAAATAAAACAAATTTATGAGACTCGTGTTTAAGAAGTCAAATAAACGGGCGTTTAATTTCAAAATAAACAAAACCATAAAACAATTATATACATTGTAGATGTAAAATATTTCTTTGCCATTCAGGGTTTAAGTATATTTCTTCCTTATAATGTATAATAATCTTTTCAAAAAAGTATTCGCAACATAATAATAAATGACATTTTGCGCATGTCAGTTCTTGCTCTAGATCTCAAATTCAGTAAAGATTACTCAGACAAATCAATGTTTGTGAAATTAAATCTAAGAGCACACTCAATGTTGATATGTATTTTAGTTATGTTTGTTAAATAATTGTCTTTTATGTCAACATTTTAAAGAATAATCAAATAGCATGCGCATAATATAATTATTACATTTCATATATTATCATAAAATTATATCACTGTATTCTAAAAATTTTAACATAAATTCTGAAAGATGACCCTTTAATATTTTTAGAACATTTTTGCATTATATTTTAATTATCTTATAACTTACGGAAAATAAATCAGATCAAATTTTACAAAAACGATTTTTCTCTTAAAGCCTCAATCTTCGAATTTGGTTGTTAAGATTGGTTTTACTTTAAAAACTTTTATAAATAGTTCTATTGGTAACTATAAGAAATTAAGGAATACAAAATCTGATCAAGTACTGTTTACGTTTAAAATGTGAAAATTTCTAAAGAACAATTTTCACAAATTTACTTACCTTACTTTTACCCTTCACAACTTAAATGAGTCATTGCTAATGCCTATTATGAATTTAAAATGTGATTTGATCTCGGTGTGTGTTTAAAATTTAAAAGTTTAGTACAACCATTGAACATATCCTTCAAACCAATTTTAAGTGTTTTTTGTTCAAAGTACCTTTCTATTTGTCTGATATACTTTATGGTAACTCACAGCTTTAAAAGTGCTAAATATATATTCTTTATGTCCATAATTGTTTTGGTACTATAGCTATATGTTCAAAATCGATTTTGGCATCATAAACATATCTCGCAAAACATTAAGAAATTATTTCGTTTATGTGTTACTCGAACGAAAAAACGAAAATCTAATAGTTCTGATGTCTATTATATCAATTATGTTGGAGGTGGCCCGATTGTTGGAACGTTCAAGAATGCTATTATAACATTATTAAGTCACAGTCTCGGTTTCGATTTATATTAGTCGGAATTCGCAATAATAGTTCCTTGTCGATCTTTGTAGTTCTATGATAGACAGCATCACTTGATGATAAATTCCAGACACCTCTCTATCCTAAAATAAGTATCTATAGAAATGCTATAAAGTAGAGTATCTTAGTTTCAATAGTGAGCACGTGTAGGTATCTGGAGAATTCCCTGATGAATATTTGAAGCAGTTACGTTCATTATTATAAGTCATATTGCTCAAAGATATTTATTTTTCGTTTTTAGATTTCTACAATAGGTCAGATTTTTTATTTATTATACTTTAAAGGATTCACTAATTTCTAAAACCTCATCTATTTTGATGGTTTCCAATTAAATACACACAATACCAAATAAAAAAGAAATCGGATTGCTTGGGTAAAAGTTGAGAATAAATCTATGTTTCGAAAATTTCACATCCATTATAATTTAATCTCTGAGATTCACAGAATCTGATGCTTAGATATAGTTTAACGGACATTTTATAATTATCATATGTTTCCTGCCTTTTATTACTCGTCGAGACATTTTATCATACTCAAGAGTATTTTTATCAAAAGAAAACATATTCGGTCCCATATTCATGTAAAAACTAACCTTAGATGAGTTAAATAAAATTTTTCGTCGTTCAAGAGTTTGGGTACATGGTTCAATGTCAAAAACACACAATATTCTCGAATTTCATTAAAATACGTGTCAAAACGAAGCAAAACATTTTATTAATTTATCATAAACGCTACGAAAGGTAATATTTTGTGCATTTCGGCATATTTTTATTCACTAAACCAGAAATATTTATCATAGTAAAGGCTAGCTTTATCTTATTTAAAATTTCCTTATGGCTAATTTGACCTGAATAATCGCATAGTTTCAAAAAGTAAACTAAAGTTAAAATATCGTTTATACATTTTTAATTTACACCGGTGAGCGTAACAAAATGTTATTTTTTTTAACTGTCAATATCATATTATCGAGAACCAAAGAATTTAAACTCACAATTTAAAAGCATTTTTGCAGAATCATAAAATGAAATTTTTCTTAATTAGCAGGATTTCGGGTTTTCATTTTCATTTGGTAAAGATTGTGTGATGATTTAAGTATAAACCTAAACTAATATTCTAATTTCTTTAATTCTATAAATATATTGTTAATTTTAAAACATCGAAATTAAAAAAAATTTCTTCCGCGAGACTGCTAAATTCTTAAATTCAATGATTTTATCAAATTTATCGAATCGATATTTCTCGTTTACTTTTCGTTAAAAATCGAATTAAACACTCCAATAACTTATAAATTTATGTAAAATGTGTTAATTATTATAGTATGTATCAAATAAATTCATAATTTTTTTATAATTATCCTTATTATATATGATTGATAATTATCATAAATTATTTTTGTGAATTTATATTTGCTGAGATTGAATAATATTAGTAATGTCCGAATTAATTCTGATCAAAGGTTAGTAAATCTCTGGTTAGTTAGACTTATAAATATCTCTTACATGGATAAAATAATCTAGACATTTAAAAAACTTGAATTCGTGAATGCCTTATTTTTTAAATATATTTGAGCATATGTAAAAACACCCAGGGATATTTTTTAATATTGCTTTTATCTTAAATGTAAACAAAATTGAAAATTTTAATTGGTGTATTTGTTACGAAACAGAGGTATTACCATATTTAAAATTGAGCTTAACTGAATAGACGATAATTTTTTGAATGGCATCCTAAATTCTAAAAATCCACTTCAAGAATAGGATTATTTTATGAAAATGGCAAAAAATTCTCACTCAAAACCCGAAAAATCATATTGCATGAATAAAACTTTTAGAGTCTATAAGTCAAATAATTCAATGCAAAAGGTACTCTTGAAATTATAACACCCGAAATAACCATACAGAGAAGGGATAGCGCTCGTATCAAAAATGTGTAAAATTAGTTAGAAACTGTGAATAAAAGCGAGTTTTATTGATCAAAATACTTCATTGAGCAACCAAAAATTTTAATTTACTTGGGTATAATTGAAATTAAGAATTAAAAAACGCACGGAATGTCATTAAAGCCATAAATTGTTTTCTTAATTGATGCTGAAGCGCAGTACTGCAAAAAATTATTTCGCTTAACTGTTTAAATTAGTTAAATTTTGATAAAAATAAAATGTATCATTTTAACAATTTTTAAAATTTTTTTACATTAATTGTTTCGGTGTTTATTTACTGCGGGGTCCAACATCTCAACTTTTTATATTATTTGACTTACATATAGATAAATACAAATTTTAAATTATATATTTATCGAATATGACTAACTTTTAAAAACGTATCATTGTGATAAAAATATTGAATGGCGCATCTATTTTTTTTACATATCCCCAAATTATAAATTTTTATTGACTCTCGATTAAAAATTATACTGAACCTATTTTTATCAAATTCGAATTAAATCTGAAGAAAGAAAAGTGAAAAATTCTCTTCCAATAATAATTATAAAATAAATGATCTTATATTTTCAGAATTTTAATTCGGTGGATAATTATAAAAATAACTTTTAAAAAATATTAATGGCAAAAAAAGTTTCGTTTCTTGTTATAAGTTCAAACTGTACAATATTTTTGACACATAAAATAAACTATCAGAATTGATTCATTTAAAGTATTTTAAATTTTTTGACAGATCAGAAAAGATTAATTCATAATTTAGGTTTTTAACTTTTTTCTGAACAAATGAAAATTTATTTCGTTTCATGATCCTCTTTATTTAACTTCACATTCTTAAAATTCATTTCAATATTATTTCTGATACCTAAAAAATGTTATAAAATCTTGTATTACTTTAAATTTATGAGATTTTAAAGCTAATGAATAATAAATGATATAAATTTGAGATAATTTAGTTTACAAAGTTGATAGAAATATGTACAACCTACAAAAAATTCAATTATTTAGAGTATTATTATCTAATTAAAAATCATAACATGTACTTTTTATAAAATATACATACTTGAAATAGTCATAAACTGGCACATATGTTGAATTCAACAATTATATCAAGATTTTCATTTAAATGGACCTCATTTTAAAATTTATGATTTTTATCTCAGATTCAACAAAAATATGCAAAAATCTAGTTTTTTCTACTTCTAGGCATGTTCGGATCTTTGATTATTCCTGTCTCAAAATGAACTAACTTTTCATCTTTCAGATGATGTTTGAAGAAGAAACGAATCAAATTCAAAACTTTGTTAAGGCAAATTCTTAATCAACCAAATGATAATAACTTGTATTTTGACAAAATCAACTAAATGTCGTATGTGGGTGAATAAAAAAAGCAGAAATTCAATTTTCTCTCAAAATAAATTAAATGATTTTTGTTAGATAAATTTTAAGACGATCATCATCAATAAAATGAATTAAAAGATTTTTCTGAATGAAATATACAGAGTTAAATCTGAAATACATATTCCCAGGTGAATCAAATTAGAGCCAAAGGAACCATAGGATTTCTTTAAAATTGATGAACCAAAAGCCTTAGCTTTTATAACTTAATTTATAGACGTGTTAAATTATTCAATAATACTTAAGACGGGTTTTTCGCCAACCAAAACACAATAAATCTCAAATTGGTTTGAAATTGAGGTTAAACTATGAGATAATTATTGTCATTAAAAGTTACGATAGTTGAGGATAATTCTGAAGTGTCTAAGATTTTCAAACATTATATGTTTTTTAACAAAAAGAAATGCTGCCTGTGAAAGTTTTTTTATAATAAGAAGAAAGTGCATATCATTTGTAACAATAATTTCAAGGAAAATGAAGTCAGTGATTTTCATGCAAAATAAATATTGAAAGGGTCTTCTTCATAACATTAAACTAAGGAGAGAAAAACAAAAAATATCATTCCCCCAAGGTACTATCTTCGCAAATCATTAAATTATAAATTTTCATATTTGAAACTCTAAATCAGTCGATACATCAACGAAAAGCGAATCCATAATTAAGATACCAGGAGCTAAACATGGTATCATCCACTTCGAAGAACAATAAGTAATTAAACATTTCAACATTTATAAGCTCAACCTTTTGATATGTTCTGATAAAAGATTCCGTAATTCAATCATAAATAAAAAGCATAAGATTAAATCTCTTTGTTTCACTTAAAAAATAAACTGTTTGTGAAAACGATGTTATAGATGGCAGAAATTGGCGAAATAGAAATGATATTAATGATTGAGTTCAAACCCTTGAAATAAAAAAGCTCGAAATAATCAGATTTATCTTTAAGACGGCGTCTGAATTTTTATCGTAACCTTTGATTCTTTCAAACATATAAAACCTAAATAAAAACCAAGCAGAAAAAATCATATGAATGGAATTAAAGTACTTCAGTCAATTGATACTATGATGAGATGTGATATACTGTACATAAACCCGACGAATTGTCAAGAAAATTTCTAAAATCCTTATTTAAAACAAATTATAAACAATTGTTTATCGGATAACAATGGCTTAAAAATGTATGAATTTTAGCATCAAGATTTGTTAAGGGGTGTGTCGTCAAGCAGTATTTTCTTACGTTAAACATTTATGTCCAGGGTATGTTTAAGAATTTATCGCTTAGTTTTACTGTGATATCTATGAGGGTGCAGAATATCTTTACGATACTAATTAAAACTCGTTTTAATGGCTAGTTGTAGAAATTTTATGTTTTAATAACTTTGATTGAAACTTCTTAAAATGTACGTATTTAATTCTATGTTGTTTGCTTACACCACAAGATACAACTTGAAGAAATCATAAAAGCCAAAACGAAAAAGAAGTAACCAAAATGAAAAATAATCAAGGTTTATCAACATTAAAATATCTTTTGTAAATACACCATCATCAAAAATTTATGAAATACCATAGAAATCTCTGTTCCAGAAAATTAAACCTTACTTTTAAAAGCTCAAACTGGAAGTTAACTGATATCCATCAAAATTCAGAAGATCTTTTTGCGCATATTCATGCCTGAAAAACATATTGGCACATTAAGTGTTGACAATACAAATGTATCTTGCCTATGATGTATCAAGCCATGTCATAGGCTCGTATTTACTACCTCAATCTAGATCAGGGGTGGCCAACCCAAATGAGCATTCGGGCAATTTTGGAAATTTATCATAAACTCGCGGGCCGCATAAAAGTTTATATATCATTCATAAGTGATAAGACGCTAATAAAAATTAAATAATATTACTCAAAAACACAAAGTAAAAATTATATTGATAAAATAATTCTCACAAATTTAATTTATTCAATTAATGAGATATTTGCTTTTCCATGTTCTCACTTAACTTCTGCAGATCGATATCTATGCTTTTATTTGCACATCTTAATTGGTTTTGTAGATTTTCGTCCGTCAAACTCGAACGTTATTTATGTTTAGTACATTTCATTTTCGAAAAAAATGATTCGCAGATATAAGTTGATCCAAATGCACTTACGACTTTTTGTGCCAGATTTCTCAAATTTGAACATCTTTCTCTTGTGATATAAATGTTATATAAATCAAGCTTAGATTTTGATGCTTCAAAAATTTGTCTTAATTCGTTATTGCATTGTAAATCAATCAACTCCATTTGGATATGTTCTGGGACCGACTCGACATCAACATAAAAAGGAAATGAATATATTTCAAATATCTTATTGTATTTGTGTAAATTAGCAAAGCGACTTTCAAAGGCAACTATAAGTTTTCCGATTTCTTGTGCATATTTAAAATAATTGTTATTTCGTGGATTTTTCATTTCTTTTAACAATAGAAAATGCTGAACGTTATTATTTTTAAATTGTGATTCGAATAGTTGCAATTTTCTTTGAAATGCTTTGATATGATTGAACGCATCTACTATTAAATTGTCTTTTCCATGCAATGAGACGTTTAATTGATTGAGTTTTTCAACAATATCCACTTAAAAACATAAATCCAGTAACCACTCATCATCTTTACTTTCGGGTATTGGTCTTTGCCTGTCATTCATAAACTCATCAATTTCTTGCCGAAGCTCATAGAATCGTTGTAAACATTTTCCACGACTTAACCATCTAACTTGACTGAAATATATTATGTCTACGTATTCAGAATCCATTTCATTAAGAAATTCTTTAAATTGTCGGTGAGAAAGTGCATGCGAACGAATGTAATTCACTGTTTTGATTACTACATTCATTACATGATTTATTGATAACGTTTGGCACATAAATTCAGTTGATGAATCAAACCGTGGATAATAAATAAATCATCTTTCTAAACACGATTTTGAATATCGTTCATGAATTCCTTTTTATCTTGTAGTAATTTCACAGCTCCTTTTTTCTTTACCGATCATAGCAGGTGCGCCATCAGTTGATATTCCAGAAAGGGTATCCAAATTCATATTATTCTCATGTCAACATCTTTCGATGGCATGGAAAATATCTTCACCTTTTGTTGTATTCTTCAAACTTACCATGTTTAACATTTCCTCTGTTATTTGAAATGATTCATTTACTCCACCAACTAATATTACAAGTTGAGCTGTATCTGATATATCTGTGCTTTCATCAAATGCTAATGAGAAATATTTAAAATCTTGAATTCGTTCACGTAGCTTGATGATAATTTCATTTGAAATATCGTTTATTCGAAGACAAATCGTTTGCCGGGAATGACTCAGATTTGAAAATGATTCGCATTTGTCTGGAAAAAGAGTTTTCGCTGCAGCTTCTAAACATTCCTTGATGAATTCTCCTTCCGAAAACGCTTTCATACTTTTTGCAATCAAAAGAGAAAGAGAATAACTTGCTTTTACAATTCGGTTTGGTTGTTGTAGTGACAGACGAAACATTTTTGTTGAGATTTTAACTGCGATTTAAATTCTTTGAGTCTAGTTTCTTTAATCTCTTTATCGAATTTTATATAATCACAATTTTTCGTTTCGTAGTGTCTTTTAACATTGTATTATTTGAATACAGCAACGTGTTCTCGACAAATTAAACAGATTAGCTTTTTATTTTCGAGTATAAAAAGTATTTTTCTTCCCACTTTTCGCTATATCTTCTGTTTTCATCTATTATTGTTCGTTTTTAGAATGCATGCTGAAATTAGAGAACGATGAAAAATTTTTTTTTAATTTTTTCCGTTGAAAATAAACGTGTTTATAAAAAAAATGCTAAAACTTTGCGGGCCGCAAAATTTTCTTAGGTGGGCGGGTTGGCCACCCCTGATCTAGATGGTCGTGAGCCACAAATATCAAAGATTTTAATAAATTTAATAATGAATGATACGTTACTCAGAATCAAAATATGACCCTCTTTTATTAACGACATGACAAAGTTTCCTTAGTTATTTTATGTATTCAGTTTATTTTTGTCATGTATCATTTGCGATTGTTACTATTATTTAGTGTTTTTACATCACATGAAATGTTAGATTTTTATAAATTTGAACGATGACAGATCCTGTTTTAATATTTGATTCAGAGATTACTTTGTACTATGAAGCTGATAACACACACTCATTAGGTTAATTGCCATATTTTTATCATAGATACTTAGACAAGCTTGAAAAAAATGAATAAACATCAGACTTTACATTAATTTATGAATCTATAGTTTATCAATCTTGAATTTTAACTCCATTTAAAGTTCAAGAGAAGCATTTTTTATGGAATTAAATGATTAAATTATGGTTGGCAAAATAAATGTTCGCGCAAGTCAAAATATTTTATGAATAAAAATTATCCCTAACAGTTTGAAAATTATATACAAGGGAGATAAAATCTGATTTATGTCCTTAAAATATTAAAAATACCAAATTTATTTCATTTTGTAAATTTCTTAGTTAAAAAAAAGAAAGTTGTCGCACTATCAGTTACATTAAAGAATTAATACACCCGAACATTGAAGGTGATTTTATAACTGAATATGAGATTTTTCATATTGATATTTTCCCCTAATTCTTGAAATAACTCATAACAAAAAAATTAAAAGTATAATCTGGAAAAGCTCTTAATCAACAAATTGATAATAAAGCGAATGCATTGTGCTAGCATTCGTTTTTTATTGACGACACGTCTTTACAAAAATCCCGAATGATCATAGGAATAACATTGAACACTTCAAAAACGATTTCCCCGGTTTGATTATATGAACATGAGTTCATCAGAAAATTCACAAAATTGACGTTTACCTCATCAAAGTAATGTGTTCAAAAGAATCTTATGATCACAATCACTAACCTACTTATCATTCAGTTAAAAATGGTCTTTTTGAAATTTTTTTAACAATGAACGTAATCATAAAATTCCGAAAGACATTTTGAAAGATTTTAAAATATTCCTTAAGGTTTTAAAGTAAAAGAACTCTTTTCGAGTATTTGAATGTCTTTATATTCATACTTAAATCAATACCTTCTTTTAGAAAAAGAATTTTTAATAAAGTAATTTTTTCAAAAAATTATCTTTAATTATTACTGATATGTGAGAAATGACAGCTAAAACGTATATGGCTCAAAATATAAAAACGCAAAACTCGTTTGAACTATTTATGTCTAATGATTGGATCAGAGATAAAAGATCAAAAGTGATATCAATCATAATTATAACAGGATATTCAATATCAGATTTTTACAGATTAATTCGTTTACTTCTAGTAGGAAACCGAGAAGCATAAACCAAAGATAAATTCAATTTTTATAAAGGTACCATGTCACGAGTAACTTCATTATATGGTGTGTATAACTGAGTCCCATAACGAAAGAAGTTCGTGAAACACAAATGGTATCGAAGCACTCAAAGAAATAAAAATAATTTGCATAATTTCTTGATAATGGAAGTTTATTTGAATAGATTTATTTTCATGCTTGTGCGAGACGGAACGTATCGGGCTAAATATTTAGACCTTTTACAGCTAAATCATTCTATGAAACCAGTCAAAAAATCTTTTTTGAATCTTTAGAGAATGTGAGGCAAAACTCTGTTGATTATCTACTCTGGTTAAAATGTTAAAATAACTGCTTTGCATCAGTTCATATAAAATAAGTTATTCTTTCTCGAAATATAAAAATTCTTGTCAATTCAATACCTTTATCATTCTTTTTATAAAATAATAAAAATGATTATATTCAACTTCGACGGAGCTGACGACATTATATTTAAAATTAAAAAAATCATGTATTATCTATAAATAAGCATATTTTTAACGATTAATAACAATAACCCGTGAAAAAGTTTCATAAAAAACTCAACATGACAATGATAACAGATGAATTTGAAATCATGAAGAAATCGAAAAAGACGTTACCTACGCCTCAAATTTACAAGAATATGGACCAGATTATCAATGATGATAATTTGTTCAACTAAAATTGATTACAAGTCTACACTCAGAACTATAATTACGTGGTTTAAAATTTTCATATTTATACGAAAGATAAATTTATAGTTTTTCAAAAAGGCAAACTAGATTCTGAATGGAATAAAATGACAAATTATGATAACTATTCTCGCGAATAGTTATTGAAGAGAATTACTTCCAGTTACCAAGAAAATCAAAAGCAGCTGTTTATTGAAGATTGTTATCCAAACTCTATCACTCATAAAAATCTAGAAAACATAAGAATCCATCCACAATGTTGACTTATGACTAATAATTAGTGGTAAATGGACATCTGATACCAGAATGCGGGCTCATTTGAAATAAGTTCACAAAAGAATAACAAAATCACAAAAGGCATCATATCACTCGAAAAGAAAATTGTCCATTTTTTCAAGTTAAACTTTTAGGACATTTTATTTCCACAAAGACGTTTTTAAATTTATATCTTCCTAATAATAAGAACACAAAACAAGTTTATGTTTTATCTGAACCAAACAATACTTACACCAATGGTTTCCCAAAAGACCTTAAGAATGTGTAAACCCAAAATTAAAGCACTAGGGTAAAATAAATTAAGGTTGATGACAAAATTTTGATGAGGAAATCGTCAAAAAAATTTATGAAAACATCAGTACAATTAAAGATATAACTTTAAAACTCTTGTGCAAAAGTAACATGAAATCCAAAAATGGAAAAATAAAAGTGATATTGGCACATAATATTAAATTTTATCAAACATATGGAGGTAGATTCAAAACATTTTTCTTCAACGAATGCACTATTTCTTATTTAGGAAATTTAACAAAGACAAAATTTCACAAAGAAAGTAAATAACTCCTTGAACTTAAGAGAAAGTCACTATCTAATAATCAACATAAAATATGAATGCTCAAAGTTATCAATGCTAATTAATATATTTTTAATTTTCAAAAAAGTTGAAATAGCAAAAATCCTTAATATTAATGGAAAATTTAGAATAAAATCAAATATATAATAAAAAGAAATAACAAAATGAAATCTGAGATTATTGTATGATAG